>DWJZ01006224.1:0-13230 GCA_018249125.1 Asbolis capucinus
GACAGAAGTACTCGTACATAGTCTCAGTACATAGTACATAGTACTCTTTGATAGAACTGAAAAGAGAGTTATTTTAGACAAACCTATTCGACCAAAACAGAAGCGCGTTGAAATACTGCATTGTTTCTGGCAACACTTTCTGGCAATACACTGGAAAATACGCAAAAATATTTCTTTTCCTCTAACACTGCGTCCGAAACACGCTAAATTTATTTTTTTACTTAAAATAATTAATGCTTGACAAAAATCTCATCTGATGGTAAGAGGCAATGTCTAAGATAATAAGAGGCAATATCTAAGGTAATATATAAACAAAGTAATATACAAACATACACTGCAAGTTAAATACAAGCTAGTAAAGAGCAAAGTTAGATGAATGCAAGGTTGAGGACTTCCATTCGCGATATCAATCATCGTAATTAGTGTCGTTTTGCCATAATCGCTGCCAAATTGATGAGTCTAATTAAAATGCTGTATGAATTTTTATGACGTAAAGGTCGGATGACGTCGAACGTCAGTGGTGAAAGTTGCCAAAGTATCTACTTAATAGCTCTTCCTATATACAATGAAAGATCAGTCGAAAAAACGGGGTATTGCTGACAAAGCAGAGTGGTACAATATTGTACATATATTATATACTCCTGTATGCTAGATTAATAATAGAAGGCAATATAAAAAAAAGTAGAATAAACAAGAAAAAGAGTTATTAGTTTGGCAATAGAGATCCTATTATTCATGAAGCCCCATTATACATTGCAGCGTGGAGTATCCTCCAGGCCTCCTCAGTTATGAGGACCGACGTGTAGTAAGTTCTTATTGGGTTAAAGCCACCCTGTTTGCCAGCTTGCCAGTCCTCCTCTGTCATAAACAATATGGTTATTTAAGTAACTATAATATTTATATGTTATAATATTTAACCGTTGTATTATAAACCAGCTTTGTGATATTTTGTTGAAACAACTAACTTAAACTTTAGCATTAAGTTAATACAATACTTAACAAAGTGAAATACGAAATAACTTCCTTACGGAATGTTACATCAGACAAACAACAAAGTTTTGTATGTTTATTGTGTACAAGTTGTACGCACCGCAACCCATTGTAGACGAAACGACAATAAACTTTGTAAACAAGAGCAAAGTCCGAATTAAATATAGGAAGAACGATCAGGAAGACCAAACGCCTGACGACAACGAATAGCAACGGTTGTATAGTGCAACTTCGTCACCGTTCTTGACATTGCTCGACATCATTCTTAGCATTGATGTCCCGCCCCTTCAGAGGCAGCCAACCGTTAGACGTTTCGAGATTTCATTTATTTATTGCGAAATTTTGCATACACTTTTTTACATACGAATTTTAGTTTTTATAACAAATCAAATAAAAACTATTTTATTCATCTTGGAAACTAATAGTGTAGGTACCTAAGGAAAGTCAAAAGTTTAAAATACAAAGCAAATAGCAAATTTTTGCAATAATCAAATGATAACCATGTATAATTTTATACTCTTCAGTAATATAAATGCAACTGTTCTCAACTTAACGGCATCCCTTTTAAGATTGTTTACTTGGCCTAAGTGCACTTTAAGAGCAATGTCTCATAAACCGATTACGCCATGACAAGTTTGAGAGCGGTATGTTAGTATGGGCATTAAATGTGCATATTTATATTGCATATTTATATTATTGCTGTAATTTGACAAAGGGATACTGCCTACCTGTTTGTAAGTGGTTAACGAACGTCAGCCACATCAAAGGCATGACTATTGTGTAGGCAGGCAGCTAGCTGATAATAAACCCGTAATAATACAATAATAAGCCTGTGAGAGGTCAACTTGCTAAAGAGGCTTGCGGGAAAAAAAACGGTGTATATTGCCAGAACAATGTTTAGTTGTACATCAATGTCTATACAATCCTTTTCAATAGAAACAATCCCAAATCAGCTAAACTTAAAAATCTATCTCCACGGCCAGTTCGAAGATCCTCAAGAGAAGTTTGATAGCTTTTCAACTTAAAACCAACCAAAGCGTTACGGATTCCTACTGTCATCACCTCCAATCCTTCTTTCTAGGCACGCAAGGCGCAAGTAACACCCCAGTCCATTGTTGCTAATGTCCATGAGTAGTATTGATCACTTACTATCAGATGACTGGTCTGTTCGTTTGCCTATTTATAAAATAAAAAAACAAAAACTTTGAGTAGGTAACGAGTTAATACAACAACTACGGAACCCTAAACTGCGTGCCAACCCTGATAAGGCGGTAGTTTTTATTCGAATTCGAAAATGGAATAACAATACATCATCAATTACAGAGTAACTACACTTAGCATCATAATAGTGTGTGTGACAGAGTAATTACCTTTGAAAAAGAAAATATGGTTTAATTCTCAAATGCAAGTTAAAATAATATTACCTCGTACACACTCTGCGCTGTTATTAAATGCTATTTTTATAAAGAGAATATTTAAAATAAAACTCTGTTTGTTAATTACAAAACTTATGCACTGTTTTTCTCTTTGATTTATTCTTGAATCTATTACCCGAACTACTAAGACAAAAAAAAGTCATTTTTAATTAGAATAGCCGACCAATGAGCAGACCAGGCGCTTGATGGTCACACTAAAGGCCCATCGATGAAATTGTAGGCCAAGGACTAACTTCTGCCTCCAGCCCCCAGCTGGAAGCATAAATGGAATAAATCCTTTAGCGGATGACTAAAGCAAAAGAAGCAGAATAGAATGGAATGCTAGACGGGATATACGAAACAACAGTTATGCCAATAAAGGTAGATGATATTAATTATTTATTAATATCAAAGACGGAAAATTGTAAGTGCGTACTCTTTAGGGTACCCGACTCACAAGAATTTCACCCTTATACGGAAAGCAATAAGAGCGTTACTCTTTAGATTCACTCATACGCTTGTATTATTTTCTGTTGTTGATATTTCAAAAAACCTTATACATATAATTGGTATTGTTTGTGAAACACACAAAATAAACGCTGACACAAATACACTCTCGCACTTAACATCACTGTAACGCAGGTGGAATGAACATTAGTTAACATGTGTACAGACAGACAACATAATTATAACACAGTGAGCACGCATATTTATCTGTCATATGTCAGGAGCAACCTGCCGGGAATCGATCTCGAGACCACTCGTTTCGCAAGCAAGTTCACTTCCAATCATACTCGCTGAAAATTCCATCTGGAATATTAACACAAGTCGTACAGCAAACGTTGGCAGGAGAATTTTTTTTTTTAATTTTATCAGTTTCTTATTTTTTTGTACCTATATTTGGTTGGTTTTTTTAGATTTTTTATTTATAAATCATGCTGTTTGCTTGGGACCAAATGCAGAAAGTTTATTAAACTTCAAATCAATAAAATATAAAGGCATAAAACAAAATACTATAATTATAACAATAAAATATATTAATAAGTAAAGTTTGACGAGTGAAATTTTAGGGCACTCATGTCATATTTATAGTTACAATACAGTGTAAAGTCTTTATAACGAAACTCAAGGAATTGACCATTTTTTATCGTTATAGAGAGTTATCGTTATATGGAGTGGATGAACAATTATGTGAGTTTTAACGTAAATCAACAAAGTTCTACTCACTTCTTCATTATAGTTAGTTTATCGTCATAGAAGATAACGCTATAAAGAGTTTACACTGTAATTCATTTACCAAAATGAATTTATCAAATAACAATCTTGACCTTTCAAATAAATTATTTTATATTCATTAAGTAAAAGTTGACGGATCAGAAAGTACGAACAAAAGATCCTTTCATATCCAGAACTTTCTAGAATTAAATGAAACTCAAGTCCCGAGGCTCTTAACGATTGTTAGTTACAATAACGACAAGCATCGTTCGTTTTGTATCGTTCAAAATAGAAATAAATGACATTTTCATAATAGTTGTAAGTAATTATTATTTCTAGAGGCTAGTAAAGAGGAAAATTAAATGAACTCGTAAATCGTGTTATTATTTACGTATCAAAAATAGTTGGATCTATTATCATGATTTTTGATTTGTTCTATTTGACTTTAATAACAGCATAACTATTAAAATAGTTTTAAAACATGAAATTAAAAATATATTACATGACGAATTTCTATGGCGGTACGAAGTTTATCAGGTCAGCTATTTATAAGTCGAGGACTGCCAGACCGAATTTAAGGATATTTGGTCTTTTGGATTCGTGTCATAGATTAACCAATCTATATGACTGTCTATATATACATATAAGTATGCTGATGCTAAGATGTACTCGTATATATGATGAGCATTGTTTGATGCATTCCTGCTCATCAAAGAAATATTTTTGTAGTCGGCAATCGAATCCACAACATTCTGTTTAGCAACAAGGTTACTAACCACTAGACCAATAGGCCAGTCAGTTAACCAAAGTTAGTCAGTTAACCAAAATTACTGTTACTGCAGTATAAATGGCAACGGAATCCTATGAATAAGACTAAACTCTTTGTCTCCCATACAGTTCTACTCAGAGAATTCGCTCCCGGCCCTTTTTTTCGATCCCGGGATTTCGGGATTGTCGAATAGCCACCCCGTTAACCCGGGATAATCGTGTGATTTTAGAATTTCAGTAAAAAAGTTAAAAAAACACATGAAAAACTGTTTTTATTCAAACCCTTGCAATTGTGACTACATTTTTGAACTTAATAGCGTCATTAGCTAATAATATAGTGAGTTGAAACTTTGAATAGGAATATTTTTTTTACCTCGTGACGTTATAGCAGCCGTCAAACATTGCTACAATAGGGTTGGCAAAAAAGACAAATCAAAAACATTTGATTTAAAAAATACTACAATAATTAATACTTTTTTGCAAAATGATCAGTTTCTATTGTTTGATTAATTGTGTTACCTCATAAACCTTATTGTGTGTACATATTTTGATAATTCTTTTTGGATTTAATAGTTTCATTAAATTTTATGTACAATTTAAATTTAATTATATTGATTGTTTGAAGTTTTGTAGATTTGTAACTAACTCACTTCGACTACATAATGTTTTCATATTAATACTTGCCGATATAACTTAAAGTCAATATTAAATGAATTATTTGAAGTCGGAGAAATTTCGTAGCTTTATTTACGTTATAATAAATAAATATACAGGAATTATTACTACTAAATAGGGTACCTAATAATTTAGCTACTAATAATTATTGTTCACCAATAAAATAATGCTCTAATACTAACAACAAAAATCTTTATGTTAACTACCCCTGCAAATGTCGATCTTGTTGAAATGCGTCCGTCATGTCACGGTAGGTACTCGTATATAAGTAGGCACGTCCAGGTATCTGAATCAAGCGCAGTACACAGTGATCATACGTATAGATCGCCTTCACACCTAAATTAAAACAAAATGGTGCGTAAAAAAAGTGAAATTCGAAAATGGAATGGTGTTTTAAAAATCGAATCTAAGTTTTAGATTTAAAAGCAGTTTGAATGATGACCGTTAAATGTGACGTGTTGCAGAAGCGTGCAATTTTGAAAAGCCATTTTGATATGACAGTTTTTTTTTTTCAATTTAAAAGTGAAAAGATTTGGATGTACTTCCAAAAAGATTTAGTTCAGAGTGATAAAGTGTTATGACAAGTGACTGTGTCGTTTTGACGTATGCTTTGTTTAAATAGATCTTGATTTCCTGTAGTAGCAGCCAAAGTGCTGAACAGGCATATTGATCCAATAACTATTCTTGCAAAGAAATAATAAAATCAAATGCATATAAGTGCAGTTTTGACGGTTGTCTATAAATAGATATTTAATTTCACGCCAAATTTGTTCCATAACGATTTATATTGAAGTGCATGTACAAGTTAAACCGTTCACAATGACTTTAAAAAGGTATTTGTTGACATTTCTAATTCAAATTACTTTTATTTTCATGTGCTGTGCGCAGGATGAACTTGACAGCAGCCAGATTGCTCGTGAGTAATTTTAAATTCTATCTTATATGTGAATTACCCTAATAAGTAATTAAAACACAGCCTTATATGTATGTAGCCACTTCCTTTTTTCTTGCTTTGGTCGTTATGTTTAATGTGTTTGTGTATATAAGCGTATTTTTCATTTCATTAAAATCATGTTAAATTAAAAAAAAAACTTTAAAATGGCGATCAAACTCTGTTTGAATTACGTTAAAATATATTGATGTAAAAGAAACACAAAATTCGTTGAACTTAAAATTATTATTCAATAAAAATTCATTCTGAATAACTTGTTACATCGAAGAACACATTTTTAAAAGAATTTTGAACTTTGAATACCCTGTTCAACATTATGAATGCAGGAGTCGTTTCTAGAAATTTTACTATTATGAATTTTATTTCGCAGTTCATTTTAATTTTGTAGTACACTTTGCATGTTTTTATGACGGCGTACACTTCTCACTTTTTTAACTATTTTTATTTGAGAAACTAACTAATATCGAAATAAATCTAAAAGGACATCGAGTTCCCGTGCAGACTTTCAAATCTTTGTGATATTAATGAGTAATTCAAAATGTATGATACTAAATTATAATAAATCATTATTATAATTTATAAACTAAATTATAATAAATGAGTAATTATCCTTCTGTCAAAAGCATTTTATATACCAATGCATCAATCTTAAGTACGTTGATGTATATAAATAAAAAAACGATGTTTGTTTGTGAGTTTGTTAGTTTATCCGTTATAAACTCTGAAATGGTAGGAGATAGAGGACTGGTGTGTTAAGCAACTTTGTTCATAATTATCTGAGAAAGGTTTTGGTTTAAAAATGATATTGATCAGACACATGTATATTGGCATCTCCCATAGGAACAAGAACTCCCAAAGAACCTTCAGGGTTTACAAGACGCGTATGAAATTTTGTACATGCATACAACTCCCAAGGCGTGTCCAAAGCTTACATTAATCATCTAAGCGTGACTGAGTACAGCTAGTAATAAATAAATAATAAATTCACACAATAATTAGTATTCTAAATTCCAATTCAAATTCATTTATTTGTCTATTGGTCTTAAATAAAGAAAGAAGCTCATAGAGACTTATGACCTAACACAGTACAGGTTTTTCTAGAATAAACCACGAAGTAATACGTACTATGAAATTAAAAAAAGAAAGACTACATATTACGTAACATAATTCAATTTCCTTGATTACTCTGCTTTCTCTGTATCATAACAGAAAATGGCCGCAAACAGCAAAGCAAAATGAACAGAATGCAAATTAAATTATTGTTCTCCGTGGATACTAATGTTCCATGCCTCAGTTGGCAATTTGTGTATCAACTATTTGTCAAATGAACAAATATACTACTTATTGTAAATACAGAATGTTTGTATGTTTGTTGCTCTTTCACAAAAATACCGATACCAAAGTTAGGAATAAAATGTAATGTAATTTTTTATCGATGCAACATGCGGGCGCAACACACGGAAGATAGAGTCAAATATTCCCGATAGTTATTATGCAGTAAACATATCAAATTTAACATTCAAATAATATTCGAGAACGGAATATGATTATTTAAAAGCCTTATTGTTAGCTTATTATAAATTGAGGTAATAGAAATTCATTTTAATAGATACATTGATGTCTTGACAAGATTCAGCGGAATTACAATAATCTTATCTTCGATAATATCTAAATGGAGATTCCATAGTACGGTAGTCATGATAAATGTGGTATTATAGATAGATAGATAGATAAAATAATTTCAAAAGACCGACTTCAAATGACTTTGACAAGTAATAATATGAGAATATAATAATTAATGTAGTAGGGGCCAACGATAATACATATTAGAGATAACTCAAAAATTACTCGCCAGATGTCGCTCATACCTTACACGGAACTCCGTGACAAGATTTCGAATAAAAAAATATATCTAATTTGGTAAAAAACTTATGAGTTAAGAACAAACCCAAAGTATTAAAATAGTTAATAACTAAAAATCTACTCGTCAGCTGATTTCGCACAAAATATAATAGGGCCAAATGACAAGCATCAGCTTTCGAAAAAAATAACAAACTCGGTCTAATCGCTAAACAGTTCTGAGATAACAAAAATATATACAAACAAATTGAGAACCTCCTCCTTTTTTTAACTACGTTTAAAATATGTAGCCCCTCACTGAACTTCAACAATTTTATGTATGAAAACAAATAATTATTGCAACCCTTTTTATACGGGCGAAAGAGGATGATTGATCGGTTTGCAGTGTAACGTGTACAATGTAACGTCGCCATTTTAACGCAATACTAGTGTAAAAACATTACATTTCCGTATTAATACAATGTCAGTATTAATACAAGTTGCTGCGTCAGATTTCTTCTAATTTTTGTTTTTCTTTCCAGTCCTAAAGAACGCCTTCGACGCTTTCGATTCAGAAAAGAAGGGTGTTATCAGCACAGACATGGTGGGCACGATTTTGGAGATGTTGGGTCATGAATTGGACGATCAAACACTCAAAGAAATCATTATGGAAATTGATCAAGATGGTAAGTTTTGCGTCAGTAGTGGGTTCAATTAGTTAACTCACTGTTTAATAGATGGCGTTTGTAGTATGTTGCTTACAAAAGCTTCTGTAAAGTTTCGCACAGATGGCACTAGTAGTATGTAAGGCTTGTTACAGTAATTTTGTGACTGGCATTTCTGCCTAAACGTAATTTTGGATATGATAGATATTTAGTTATAAAAATATGAAATTTTAAAAAAGAAAGTCTCACCGTGACAATGTTCGCACATTGCCGTGACCAGGATTCGAACCTGGGTTACTACGGCCACAACGTAGGGTCCTAACCACTAGACGATCACGGCTGTTGAGATATATTATCCATTGGCGAAATTAGTCGCTATTTGCAACAAGTTCTAACAAATTCTAATGAAAAACTGCATAAATTTACGTTCTACATTTTTGTATTGTCATGCTAATGAAATTCGTATATTTCAATTGGAATGTTTCTTTTATTTACTTATATTGTATTTTTTACAGTTTTACTGTATTGTTTACTTTGCAGGTTCCGGTGAGCTGGAATTCAACGAGTTTTGCACCTTAGCAGCTAAATTTCTTACAGAGGATGTTGATGATGAAGCCATGGTTGCAGAATTGAGGGAAGCGTTCAGATTATACGATAAAGAAGGTGAGATATTAATATTTATAGTAAGTTTTCTATATTTGACATCATGAATCCGCATTGGAGCAACGTGGTGAGCTATGCTCTAGACCAGGGGTGAGCAACCTTTTGATTGAAAGGGCCAATTTTAAATTTAATTTTTGCTAGAGAGCTGCATAGGTTAGCATTATTTATACTTAGTCAAATTTTCTTACCGTTGCAGAGTTACTATGTAAAGTTTTTTTTTATATATTTGCTCAATTATTGTATCATAATCCTTTTTTATTGTTTGACACCTTCTAAGCATCAAAAATCTAATTTAAAAAAGCTTTAAGAGTCGCATGCGGCCCGCTGGCCACGGGTTGCTCACCCCTGCTCTAGGCCTTCTCAGTATGAGGAGTAACCCGTGCTCAATAGTGGGCCAATAGTTAAAGCCATAGCCCGGCTTTTTGCATCGATTATAAGTGCTCGGGCGAATTAAACCACATATGGCGCAGTCAGTAAGTCGATGGATGAGTTCTAGTGTCAAAATATCCTGAGCATTTCCGTGTATCAGAGGGCACGTTAACCCGACAGATGGAATATTTAAATCCGGAGGCATTCAGACGGCAACATATTTTTTAACAGATTAGAAATTTTTTGATAAGTTTCTGATAGTGCGTAATCGAAGATAACATATAATATACATATATTTTATTTCACTTATTGATGTTTTGTAAAAATATCTACAGTTTAGCAAGAAATCGGACACATTCTATCGTTAATGTAATTTTTAGTACTATTTTTTCAAAACTATAATGAGTAGGTTAGGACAAAAACCTCAATTATGTATGTTGGTGAAAACCCAAAAAAGATTTTTATGGTTTTTTTACATTTATTCGGGATCGAAGTTGCACCGAGATTAGTGACAAATACTTCTTGACTGTTTCGCTGATACGGGGCCCGTAATTATATATATATATATAACATACGATATAGGAGATAGAGCACAAGCGTTTTTAGCAACTTTGTTCTGAATTATCTGGTAAAGGTTTTGATTCCGAAATGATGTCGATAAGACACATGTATGTATGTATATCTACTTCTGGCAAAGGAACTCTTTTACGGTTAACAAGACACGCATGAAATTTCGTACATCCATACAACTCCAATAGCCCATTCTACAGCTTAGGTCAAACCACACCGAAGCGTAACCGGGTACAGCTAGTATTATAATAAATATGAAACGATGCGTCAAATTAACGTGTTTTTATGTGGAGATGAAAGATGACCTGGAAGGTGACGTAGGCTGCTTTTTATGAACATTGTTACGCGGACGGACCTTAGTAATGAATAATTAATTAATTCATTCATTGTTGTTGATTATGTTAATTTGTGTGTTAATTAGAGAATTGTGTCTCTTGCAGGTAACGGTTATATAACGACAGATGTGCTGAAGGAGATCTTCAGAGAGTTGGACAATACACTTTCGAAGGAGGACTTAGACAACATGATTGAGGAAATTGACTCTGATGGATCAGGGACTGTTGATTTTGATGGTATGTGGAATAACCCTACTAATTTTAAAATGGGAAGTTTTAAGGATGGATAGGTCTTTGGATTGATGGATAAATCGATGGATGAATGTATGGATAGATGAATGAATGGATGGATGTTTATTTTTCTTTCTGGGAAAAACAACTGAATTGATCTGAGTTGAATTTCGCACAGAAATAGATTATATTTGGATATTTGGAATTACACTTAAACATTTTATTTCTACGTACCTATCACGCGGATGGAAACATGCGTAGTATTTTGTAAAAGAAAGTTTTGTTTGTACTGAAAAAACTCGAAGAGTCCTCGACCTTTTCTGAAAATACTTTTGGCAATATTTTGGTTCAATGGACTCTTAGAATTGATATAGGTTAAATTAAAAGGATTTTTTCTCGGTAACTGAATTTTATCGAAGCGAAACAAGGATCGTTACTAGTCTATAATAATTTGTTTATTGAAAAGAAAATCTCACCTGTGCGCATTTAAGACATAGCTTTTGAATTGTTATATACTATTCTCAATAAATAATAGCAATGTTATCTGAATTTAATTTTGTACAAATTCTTGTAGCAAAAACATTAATAACCAATATTTTTCTGTTCCAGAATTCCTTGAGGTGATGACTGGTGAATAAAAAACATTTGTAGATTAAATGTTATTTTTAAGCAAAACTCGAACTGGTCCAGTTTGGAAAAACACAGGCTAAAGTTGAATGTGTTGAATGAACTTGTGGTTGTGATATGAATAAAATTTAAGTTAAGGAATAAAATCTTGTATTTTTTTTATGTGTTTAAAAATAAATCTTTATATTTAAAATACCTACATTAAGATATTAGACAGTTTAATGAATTACAAATATATTTGCATAGTTTCTATTACTACGTCAAGTATTATATTCAACCATTTCAGTGCATGTCTTTAATTGTTGTAAAGTGTTAAAAATAAGAAAAAGTGAAAAAACTCAAATTGTTGCATTCGCCCTTATAAATAGGGTACATCAATAATTTATAGAAGTTCAGTCAATTCTCTATGAATCCTATTGTCCAAACTACTCGTAGATTTCGATAACACCAAAAACAACTACAAATATTCACATCATATATACACATCAAGAAAGTATGCAATTGAAATGATCGACAATGGAGTTACATGTGAAGATACATACAAAGTACGTACCTACCTAAATTCTTCGATAACTTCACCTTTATTGCAAGTCGTTTAAAAAAAGAAGATAGAACTACATACCAAACTGTCTAAAGAATTTCATAAGAAAATCTAAAATCATAAAAAATATATATTGTATGAGAGTTTTTAAGGAAAGTTAGAAGGAAGGTATTTTATTTAATTCTTAAAATGTGAAAACAACCTTCTATTCTGTTACTTTCTTCTTCTTTCGCTTATCTTAAAATACAGTTTAACAGTAGGTACGGCATCTTTTGACCTATAAATATTGATTTTATCTAAATGAATAGATTTTTTACCTTTATAAAATATTTTTACTACTAGTGCTATAACAAAATAAGCGTAAAAAATTTATTCATTTAAGTAAAATAAAATATTTGTAATTTTAAAATGCCCTATTCAAAAATTGTGTATTTTAAATTTTAATATATCACGTTATTGACCAGAGAAGGAAATCTTATAAAGTTAACCGTTGGCGACATTAAAAGAAATTAAACCTGAAAATATTTCATATTTAAAAATTAATACTGTTTTTTGTCCTTTATAGACTCTGAAATGGTAGGAGATAGACCACTGCTGTCTTTAGCGACTTTGTTCAGAATTCTCCGGAAATGATTTTTGTAGCAACGCGCGTTGGGTACAGCTATTCATTGCTAATAATTATAAATTTAATCATTTTTTACCATAAATAAGTTACCGCTTGAATACGATCCCCCGTGATGGTAAGTGGCGATGAAGAAATTTACATTGTAAACGGGAACACCGACACCGGCAACTTATTCCAATCCTTCGTGCTACGGGTGATAAAAGACGAGGTGAAGTAACCCTTTTCATTAATTCAAATGAATTTCAATTCATCAAAAGTTTTTACACTTATTTTCTTTTATCCATTACGGCACAGTAATTATAATTTATACACCTTTAAATAAAGTTAACAATTTACGTAATGGCACCTGTAACTTGCAACATGATAAGTAACAACAATTTCGAAAGAAAAACAACATTTCAAACTTAATCTGTTCATGTTTGACACCTACACTGAATACCTAAAGAGGAATATGCATTCATTGTAGGGCTTGAGTATTGAGTGCCAATTTTCATTGGTCAGAACTAAGCGTGTTTGATGCCTGACTTCAAGTGTTATACCTGGTTAATACCCGGTGCGGTTTGCTACGCATCAACTCATCAGACGTTCGATATAATTTTGATACTAAAACCTTTTTCAGAGAATTGTGACCTAAGTTGCTAAAGATAGTAAGTACTCTATCTCCTATCATTTTAGAGTCTATAAAGGACAAACAAACATTAATTTTTATATATATATAGATAAATACATATGCATTTATATACTCAAGTT
>DWJZ01006225.1:0-13230 GCA_018249125.1 Asbolis capucinus
TATGTTTGTTCTGTTTGTCTGCTTGTAAATATCTATATAAGTATGTATTTAAAAGTATATATGTATGTTTATCAGTTTTCTGATCACTATGGTACAATCTGACGCGCTTAGTTTAGGAACAGATGGCGGTGTGTGTGTTGTCCAAAGATATTTATTTATTTATAAAGCTGCAAAATATTTCAAATCTATAGCAAGTAAAAGAACTTAAAAAAATGCTTACAACATTAAGGCCGTCGTTCCCGGTTGCTATGGTTACAAAGCAATCGTCAAGCTCTATCGGAGGACTTGAGGCGGCATAGAAACCTTCCGTTACTTCGGTATTTTTTTTTACATTAACTTAGTAATGCTTGTCATCGATCCCACCCGATGGGAAGTGGCGATGATGTCTAAGATGCTGAGCACACTATCACTATCCTCTGCAGCAGGGTAGATAATTCTCTAGGCCTCCTCAGTTACAAGTACAGAGCCTTTAATGGGATGACGACAACAATTACTGTACAATTACTGAGAGGTAGGTAGCGTAGGTATCACTGAGGGAATAGGTATCACTAAGAGAGTAGGTATCACTGAGAGAATACATATCTCCTATGTAAATGATACCTATATCACTGAGGGAATAGATACTACTGAGAGAGTAGGGATCACTGACAGAGTAGATATCTCCTATCTAACAGATACCTGCATATAAAACTGAGGGAGTAAGTATCACTGATGGAATAGATATCCTGAGGGAGTAGGTATCACTGACAGAGTAGATATCTCCTATCTAACGGATACCTACATATAAAACTGAGGGAGTAAGTATCACTGACGGAATAGATATCCTGAGGGAGTAGGTATCACTGAAGGAGTAGGTATTCCGTCATTGCCATCGTGATTTTCCTTTAAATCCTTATCGCGTTATCATTATTTCAATAGATTTTATTGCGTCACCTCCGAATAGGCGTGCGTTTTGGGCTGACTCACAATAATACTAATTATAGGCGCTAATTTAGTAGAAACTTAGAGTTTATGTCTAATTGACTACATTACTGTTCTCATGATTACATTTCCTGTATATCTTCGAAGTTATATACAACCTACCCAATTGGGGTAGGGATAAAATAGGATGATTCTTTTAAAACTACCCCTTTAAATATTAAATGTTTGGCGATAAGGAATATATGAAAAAAAGTGTTTTACAGTCGACGCAACTATCAAGTTTTTCTATAATAGTAAATTTTTTTTTATTTGCTTTAAAATAACCAAAAATATCCACAAAATCGTTTCATATATTAGAAATCGTTATAGTTTAAGTGAAGATAATAAAATTAACAGGAACATCATAGCAGTATATTCTCTATACCTCCTCAGTAACGAAAAGAAACTTCTGCCTGTTAGTGGGCCATTATAGGGTAGAAGTCCAAGATTTTGATATTGATCTATTTGGATTTGAACTTTAAACTGAATTTATAGATGTATTTCGAATTCCTGTATTCGAATGAAGTCTCCGAGTTCCAAGAATACAAACTCAATCTTAGGTTATTTATAGCAACTCTGCTTGTGTCATTGATCACGAGACTTTGAGTCGCAAAACTGCAAAGTGAAAACAAAATTTGTTATATACTACACTAGTACCTATGTATATACTATTAGAAAACAAAATTTGTTATTTGTAAGGTTAATAGATTTTTAGTAATTGAGAAAGCATTCGTATGGCAGGTGTACCTATTAAGAGAATTCTTAATAAAAAATAGAGTACTAATAGGGTAAACCCATTTCAGACCACCACCACGCTGTTCCAGTGCGAATTGGTGGTGAATATAATATTCAAAATCCAATGGTTGAAGCTTCTCTACACGTATTGTTAACATACATACGTGAAGTACAAATTGAAGTGTTAACACAGCTAAATCTATTGTGACTAACCTACCCAAAATAGGTATTTCAGTTAATACTAAACACCTTTTGCTTTAAGTACTTTGAATCACGAAGTAACCTTAAACTCATATCGCTATTGAGGTGCCCCTATATATCATCCTATTGCAGTAAACGCATCAGCTGGTGCTTAATGAATGACTACGGAAAAAGTACAGTATTTTTTTTAGTAAAAATCGTTTCATTGTATTAAGCCTACCTGATCTATTTTTAGGAAATGCAATACTTTCTACGAACAAAAGCCCAAGGACGCAACAGTCGTCAAGGATCGGCTATTTGTTGGTAGATTGGCGGGGCGCCTACAAGCCCTGGCCTGGCTGGATGCTGACATTGAATGAACGACCGAATCGATGTCTTCGGCGCCTCCCTGTCTGCTCCAGGTTTGACGTCATTCTGGGAGAAAGTATTTCGATAACACGAGATATTATAGGTTGTGTGGTAGGTAAGCTTTATTCTTTTAGTTAGCATGTTCTGCTCTGATTCATTTAGAAATTGTCATAAGTGTCGATATACATAATGACTGCAGCGGTCGGAAATTGAATGGGATTCCGCTAATGGCAAAAAATTCTTGAACGTCGGCTCTGTTTGTTATCACAAAATAAAAATCATTAAGAAATGTCTGACGACTTTGAAAAGTATACGAATTTACGGCTCTAGCAGGCCACACAAACTTTCGAGCATAGAAGTAGTGAAGTAAACGAATTTGCGTTACGAAGAGTGGTAATCCTGTACACTTCCTCGGTTATGAGGAGAGTCTTGTGCTTAGTAGGTGGCCATTATTATTGAGCCACATTTATTTCATAATTGACCACCCAATGTAAATTTAAAATAACTATCCCTGTATAGGTGTATTGCTTATCAGAGATAGAAATGATGTGACCGATGAACGATAGCACAGCGAAGTTTTTGTGAAAGGGTCCCGCTTCCAAACTTGGGAACGGATCTATAAATTACTTCAATTTTGCTTTCATATTCTCGGTCACTGACGAACCCCATATATAAATCCGCTTTTCAACCTGTATAAACCCTCAACGGTTTTGGCGAATTCGTACCATAATGCAAACTTATATGTTTACATGGTTTTGAGATGCTATACTATGCTATCATGCTAGACATTGAATTAATGGTAAATATGGCAGCACTGCAAATATGTGTTTTCTCGTGCTACAAACAATTGTATTGCCCCATCTCAAATACACAGGTACCAAACAAAGTGTATTCGGTATTCTGAGCCCTAAAAAAAGATTTTACATAGAATCGCATTCACATTCCTTACGTTCGTTACTGTTCCTGTGGTTTAACATCACAAGGGTTTAAATTTCAACCATGTGTTATGAATTTTGACTGACACAAAGTATGCGATACGCCCGCCATCCTGCGGCCAGTCTGAAAATTACATCTTTCGGAAACTGATATTAGAGGGCTCTAGTCACTTGACATGTTACAGTTCTTTCTGAAGCTGATAAAGCAACAGATCAATAAAATAGCTAGGGTTGTACTCCAGTTATAAATTATTTGAGTTGAAATACTAATCGATTATGCTTCTTTTAGGAAACAATTAATAAAAATAGAAATATTATTACAATCCTTATGAAATCTTAAATTATGCATTTTTGCTTCTTTTTTTGGATTTTGTTTATTTTAGTTTAGTTTAGTAGTAGTTTAGTTTATTATACACGAAATTTAAGTTACATAGATACAAAATATTGATTATACAATATATAATATTATATTATGTATAAATAAAATACAGTAACAATAAAGCTAATATTTGTGAATTGTCCAAGAATATTTATTTAATTTAATTTTAATATCAGATTCCATAATTGTCTACACTTTCGATAAAATATATTTTGAGTCGAGTTATTCAGTCACTCGAGAGTTATCTTATTTTAGTCAACATCGAAGGGCATATTCATGGTAAATATTTTAGTACACCACAAATAAGTATAAAATATTTTGAAGTCATATTTAAAATGTTTTGTAAAGGGTCAGTTTCCCACTATAAATTAAATAAGAAATGAAAGATGCTTGAAAGGGTGCTTCTTATAATAAATAACTCCTATTGTTTATCGTTATACTAAAATTATCGAAACATACGTTAATTAACTTTCAACGAATCGGGACATAAAGCGTTACATGCATTTTTTTAAAGCACTAATAGATTATTTTAAATTTAGTATTAGCATTTAGTAGCTTCTATTTAACTTGCTGTGTATGTTAGTATATTTGTTTGTTAAATGTTTGGGTCAAATCTTGCAAACTTAATTAGAACCACTTCCTTTTACATTTCCAGAGCTAAACGAGGAGATATTACGTTTAGGATTGGCTCCAGAACTCAATGATTAACAACACAGTTATAAAATTTTGCGCGTTTTTTCTTATTAGGGTTCTATAATAAAGGCTTGCGTTTTTAAATATTTTTAATGAAGCTTGATTCAGTAAAAACTTTAAAAAAAGTCAAAAAAATAATAGCGTATCATAGAATCGAGTGAGGATTATACCGTTAAAACCCTTCAGTACAATACCTTTTGATAGTAAGAGGAAGATACGTCTTAGATAATCGAAAACAAATATCGAGGTAAATCGATGTAACATGTTCAGAAAAATCGATGATGGTTCGATATTTTTGGATCAAGCCTGGCTCTCGTCACGCTACGGTACATCTCTAATTCAATATGGCTTGTCTTGTCTTGTGCTTGTGTTAAAGTCTATAAAATAGTACAGAAACAGAACAGTTATAAAGCGGCTGGTTGTAAAGCAAACCTTATAAAATTGTGTTATGTTGTGGTTTTAAAGCATTTTTTGTTTTCCTCTTTTATATCATCACATGAGTTAAAATTTGTGTTGACTTCATTTTTTAACGTTATTGGTAGGAGCAGGTGAGGGACATGCTTGTCAATAATCAAAGAAAAGATGAATGAATGAGTACAGTTTTTACCGGAATTTTGATATTCTCCAACAATGAGAGGGATCTTTTTCTTGTGGTAATTATTCTGCAATTAATGAAGATAGATCTCTATTGTCACCTCACAAAAATTCACAAATCATCGTTTCCAAGTTCAAATCGTATTGGCGCTAAAATGGTGATATTTTCTCGTTTGGCTTAGTAATATTTGTGCTTAAAATATAAACCGATATCGTTCTGTCTTTTGCTACTGAAATACAACATAAAAACTTAACTTATTACACTTATACAATATATACTAACATCTATTGATTTATAGAGCAGTCATCCATTATAGAACCTAACTACTCTAATTGAAGACACTTCTTCAGATCCTACACACTTTCGTAATTAATCTTTATGTTATAATATATTCTTATCTGCTATCTGACAATGGTCAAGTAAGTATAATCAAATTAAATGTAATTTATCGTGTATTTGACTATATATCTATTAATTTTTTTCTTTATTGTCTCAGATTCTTGCTTGTATGTGTAAAATATCTTTTGTTTCAAGATTGCTATATTGTTTTTGTATATAAATAATATGATTGAGTTTTAACTATGATAGTACTTAAAAAGATTTCATTAAAAGAAATGATTATGTGTCATTGAATTCAGGGTTAGGATACCACAGTTTTAAGCCCTTCTGATAGTTAGAGGACGATAAGTCTTAGATCGTAACATAATGCACACTCATTAATATTAACTATTCTATATTAACTTTACACCACCTTCATTAAACGTGAAGAAATTGTGGTATTATGAATTTGCTCTTCTGAACTGTTTTTATATAGTTAATGGTACCAAAAAGAAGTTAGAATACTCTCATTACTAAACTTAAAAGACATGTATTACTGCACTTATTATAGTGCTATAAATTTTATGATAAAAAAAAGCCAACACCTTGTCTCCGCATGACACAAACAGCAAAATTTTGGACCTTAGGCCCTGTGACAAATATTTACAATATAAAGTAACTTAAGGTTGTCTAAAATAGTTTATATAAAGTTATAAGTGCATTTATGATATAAACAAGACCATATTATGTGCTTTAAATAAATATTGTAATCTTATAAGATTCAAAATATTTATGTTGAACTTTGAGACATCCAACCAATAAAAATTTACTTTGTAATTATGTCTTACAAGTTATCCAACCAGTAACTTAAGAAGACTTGTTTCTCTATAATAATGACAAGTATATTAAATGCTTAATAATGAGAAATACAAAGGTTTTTTAATAATAATTACATTACATTAATAATAATGTTCATCATAATTAAGGTTTTACTTTGTTGAAGCACAACTTCATGTGGTAACAATATTTGAAAATATTTTGTATTTATTGAACATATGAACAATAATTTCTGTGTGATGCCTTATTATTATTTGTTAAGCCATTGTCATTCTATGAAGGTCTCATTATGTTCCATAAGATAATACCTAATACAGGAATAATTAGGAGTTACTCTAATAGACAGGTTTTGCGTCAGAAAAGAATTAATAGAAAAGGGTTAATACCTTGATGTCAATAAAAATGGCAAAATGCTACGCCAGTTCTGCCCATATAAGTTTGTGGTTTAGTTTGTATGTATGAAGGTTTTGATTTCAAAAGATTTTCTGAGGAGCTTTCACTATTCTTCTTTTCGTCTATTTCCAAAACACGTGATAGATTAAAAAAAAAACAGTCATCAAATGTCTGTCCAGAGTAAATAAGCTTGCACTAACTTAGTTTGTTTTATCGTCTAAGACTTCATCGTCTCTTTACATTAGGTCCACTTAACATCAAACTACTTGCTAATTTAAAAAAGAAGTTCTGGTGTTTGATTCCTTGGCTTCAACCCTTTGATGGCCCCCTACTCAGCACCGGTCTCTCCTAATACTGAGGAGGTCTAGAGCATACTTCACCACTGCTGCAATGCGGATACCTTATTAGCCTTAAAGTCATGTTTTCTGTACAACATACATTATATTCTGATACAGTAATCTAAACCTAAGTTGTAGATACAACAAATGTGATCTGACATTGTTTTACTTATAATAATTTTACTAAGTTAACTGGTTTGGTACGTGGAAATTGGCTATTGAACTTAACTCTCAATTTTTACTCTGTAAATAATAATATTAAAGCGTACGGTATTAACAACATATATCGTACTAGGATTGGGCAACTCAATCGTATGCAATTATGTATCTTGGGGATTGGGTAGCTTAGATCAATCCTCAAGTAGCGACGTTGTGGAAGAGTTATATACTACACTAGGAAATCAAGACTAGTCTGTTGGCCTATTGGTTAATGAACCTGGCTGCTACACCAAAAGGTTTTTAGTTTATTCCCATCTGGTACATACTTGGTGCACATTTGATCTAGTTTTTTTTCCATACTAACATAGGAATTTTGTATGGAAACAAAAGCAAATCGTATTCGCATGTATGTGGTTTAGGTGAGTTTCTTCTGTGAGTATGAGTGTTGAAAATAATCATATGTATTTAAAAAATATACAAGAAAACGTTTAGTTTGAGGTCAGACAACTGTGCGAGTTCTGCTCACCCTTAAAAGAAAGTTAACGAAATAATCTGGTGGAATATGGCCTTGATCCCCCATGTCATTTCAGATAGCAAGATGATAAGTCAACACAGAGTTATATAAGAGTTCTTGTTAAGGTAACTAAGAGGCTAAGGTAAATAAGAGAGTTGTTCCATGGGCCAGCAAGTCTAAATATGAGAAAAAATAATTTTAGTGTATTACACTAACTGTCTGTGCATTGTGAATACTCAATCGCCAATTATCTAGTTCGTATTTTTAAATTTTGTTAGATATTTTATGTTATTTTTAAGGCGATTTTATTGATTTGTTTACAAATATTTTGATTAGAGAGATATGAACTTTATTTTAACATAACATATGGCAGGATGTTTCATTTTATATTTAAAAGTACAGTAAAGCAATCATCTGTATATTTATGTTATTATGTATGTATTGTATGTATTAACATGATAATGTTGTATTTGTTTTAATGTTTAATGTCAAAAACAAATATTTATAATTATATGCAATCATTTAACTTTAATAACAATGCGCCTTTATGATTTGAATTTGAGGAGATTGACATTCGTATATCATTGGTGGTGTAGTACTAAACTCCAATTCATTCATTTTGTATCTAAAAATATCTTTTTACTTTAATTTCATCCTTACAATACTCGTCATACATATACATAAAATCAAAACGAAAATGTGTTGCCAAATACCATAAAACATTGTTTCGTAACTGAAACTTAAATTCAGACGCTGGTGAAATAAAACAATGACACAATATTGCTACACTGGTTGCCAGGCAGGGGTGGTAAGCTAAATCAGGAACAGGAGAGTAAATTGAAAAATCAATATTGCAACCTTCCCCTCCCGGTCCTGCAAGCGAAGCTTCCCCTGCTCCATTCAGTTTAGTGCTCTCACATAAAACAGATGCATATTACCTGTTTCATTAACTTTGTTGCTAATTATCTTTGTAATTAGTCAATTTTAATCGTTTAATATTCGCGCGGTTTATTTTTGAACAGTATGGTTTAGTTGCCAAAGGATTTTTTTTGTGTGAGTGGAAAAAAACTGCTGATCTTAGTGACCTGATTAACGTACACTAGTGATTTCGGAATCAGTGTCTTCATTTCTTTTTTTATTTTCTTCAGCGTCACTAATAACTAATTTCTTGAAGTAAGTGTCAAGCTTATCGTTTATCAGTGAAGTGTTTGGACTAGTTTTGTTGGCATACAATGTCAGGTTTTAAAAAAAAGAAATCTAAATGTATGTATTACTTGAATTATTATACTTTTTTCCCTTTGAAATGTATTGTGATGAAAATAGTGACCTAAATACGCAATGCGTAAGAAAGAAAAAAACTCGCAATAGTATACGTACTTAGATAGGGATAAAAAATATAAAAATAAAAAGTTAATTTAAAATTTAATTGAATAAATTACTAATAATTTAGCTTCACTTTTATTAAAAAAATGTTTCATATCGTATTCTAGCATTATTATATGAAAAACTTTCAATGTCGGATCCTGGCATTTACTCCCTTAGCCTAAATACTGTACGTGGGCGAAAAATCAATACCTTGTTTGAACAAGGTGCGTCGCGAAGTTAGAACGATTTATGCTAGACATTTTCTATGGTTGTAAACATGTCAAGTGTTTGTATATAATAAAGATAATATATAGAATTTAGAAATACAAATTATAGTCGTCCAAGTTATTAATGTTGTTTAATGAACTTAAATCTCTTTTACATATATATTTCGTGTTATGTTCGTAAATATGTTGAAACATAAGTTCCGCGCGTGCGTTGGAATATAGCTAGTAATTCAATACGTATGTCTACTTACGTATGTCTGTATAACGGACGTCCTTAGATCTTAGAATTTTGTATCTAAATATGTTTGAAGATTAGAAAAGAATCGCTAGCAAACAAAAACAGGTTTACAGGAATTAAATACATTAAAGACACATTTGGACAAAAAACGTACAAACTGTAATTTGCAGACTTATTTATTTTGTATCAATAAGTTGACCTTAATAATGTTCAATCACATTTTGATAATAGAAATTTGTGAATTTTGAGACTTGTTTATCACTATTGTCGCTTTTGCAATTTTATACGGATATTTAAATGACATTGGACCAATGAATCACGTTATCATATATAAACTTTGCCCCTTTAATGGTAGAAATTTAAAAAATCCTATTTTATTAGATGGCTACGTCGTGCAAAGAGCACTCCCTCTAAGTTTCAGTTCTCTACGACCAGCGGTTTAGGCTGTGCGTTGATCTCCCGGTCAGTCATTCAGCACAAAGCATTTTATATACATAGCTAACTCATTAAACTTCAAAAGCTCCCGCGTTCGACCAATTGCTTTGAAAGAGGGCCTCATCTGTCTCTATATATACATTTTTTATAAAAAGATTGTGTTGTTCTAATTAATAATTGGAATAAAAAATATAAAAAAGAACAAATAACATAATAACACAAAAATTTAAACGCAAAAATATCGTTAATAAATATCGCTGAAGAATTAATTAAAATTAAAAAACTAATACAATTTACCCCTTATAGTTGAAAAAAATTTTTACGGTTTAAAAATAATTTATATTGTATAAATAATTTATATTGTATAAATTACTGAATAAAAACAAAAACCAGGAAACTTCTAGTTCTAATAATCTGTCGGATAATAAATCTATGGTTGAGTAATTTGGTCGACCTCTCTTTAATAAGTTGGCTTTATATGAGAATGGAGACCAAAATAACTATGAACCTCTTGATCAAACTTCAACTATCGGTTTACTATACCAGCCCGTGGTAAGATACCGCAGTCTCCTTCCACGCTTCATGCCGTACAACTAAATCCGTCTTCCAAAGGAAACCCTACCAAAATCAAACTTAATTCGCCGCGTAATGCGATTTTTTCTAGATCGAATGCTTGTAATTCACCCAGTAAAATAAACAGTTTATTCAACAAATATTGTTACATTACTTCAATTATTTTCAACGCTTGTATGAATTTAATCACATTCTTTAGTTTTTAATTATCGCATTGGATTACGTCATCAAAAATATAATAGCCATCTTCGCAATAGTTATAATTTTACATTTAAAAATCATGAATAAAATAATGACATTCATCATCTACAGTTCAAAGAACATATGTACGCCTTAGTATTAGCATTGAATTAAATGTATCTTTTCAGGATTTGAACTAATAATGAATACAATATGAAGGAGATGGTAGGAGGATGCTGTGTGTGCTCAGACGAGCGAGGTTGGCCTGACAACCCGCTGGTCTACTGCGACGGTAATGGATGCACCGTAGCCGTTCACCAAGGTATATAATATTATGAACTACTAAAGTATTTAATTAATGTTTTTATCCCTATACATTCGAAATTAATGAAATATACAACTGTGTAATTTTTGTAAAAAAATCAATAAACTTTCAGCGTGCTACGGTATAATTGCCGTGCCTACGGGACCCTGGTATTGCAGGAAATGCGAGAGTGCTGAAAACAAGGGAAAGGTGGTAAGTTTTTATACACATACATAATGCTACCTTCTTTACAAGAACGCTGTCAATTGACATGTTTTGCATAAGGTTTGAACTTTTGAATTTTACAGGTTTCAATTTTATTACAAAGACTGTATTTTGTATATATCTATTGACTGGATAAAATTTTATTAAGTTACTTTCTTTTATATAATTATGTATAATGAATTATATATATTTCCAAACTTAAAATATGATGTGATTATGGTGATATACTAATTATAAATAAATAAGTTATAATTACAATTCTATAAGTATATATTTCCAATTCTAATTGCTTTATATATGTAATTTATGCCAGTCAGTCTATTTCACAAAGACGCTGTCAACAACCTTTTCATTCTATGCTGTATATGCATTTTATACTTTCTCAATATTCGTTTGTTTCTTGCTTCTTCTTCACAAGTAGGACACTGCTGTCTTGCGATTTACAAATACCATGTTCTACTATAATTACACTAGGTAGAATATAAAGCTAAGCGAACCATTTTGATTGTTGATAGGAGGACAGAATAATAATTATTAGTTTTTAGCCTATTCCTGAAGCTTAACTCCACACCCAGCCCCAGTGCGGTTTGTGGCCTCTACATAGGATGTTTTACGGTGTATGACTCCCTCCCTCAATCTAATGATTCCCTCCTTGCGCAGTAATATATTAGTTAATGTTTTGAAAATGACGTTATACCTGATTTGATTTTAGAAACAAAAAAATACTTACGTAATACATGTACGTAATTTTTTTATTGTTTAATTATAGTTATCTTGCGATAGGCTTTTGGAATAAAGACGAATTAGTTAAGCTGCTAATCGCTGTAACGTACAGAGATTTGTTTTGCTAAAACTGAGATGCGGCCTGTATCGTCAAAAATGTTTTTTGGTACGCGCAGCATAGTTCAGGGTAGGTTTACTTAAAAGTATAGAAAAAAAAATAGTGGAGTATCCGAAATCGAAAAAATTCAGAAATCACCGAAATCATATGAGGTATCAAAATGATACATTCATTTGTACCAACCATTCTTTATTTGGTTTTGGTTGGAGTATAATATAAATCATGCATAGAGTCTTATCAGGTCAGCCATTATTTCATAGTTTATTTTATACAGGAATTGTCATTTTTAAAAAGACATAATAGACTGACATCATACTCGGCACAGATTCGATTTGGAATTTTTACGACACAAACTTGACAAATTTACCTTTATCCTTTTTAACTTGACAAGTTTGTATCGCAATAATTCCATATCGATTTTCCGTCGAGTATACTGCCAACGATATTAATTTAGAGATTAGTAATCAGCTTTTCAAAACGAGTAGGTTGTGAGCTTTTACATTGACTATATGAATGATATATAACGAAATATAACTTGTGGCCAGAATATATTACAGTAGGTGCGCATTAGAAAACTCCTGGATTATTTATTTTTTCTCTTTAGCGCTGTGAACTATGCCCTTCTAAGTCAGGAGCTCTCAAACGTGCAGACACAGGTGGCTGGGCGCATGTCGTCTGTGCTCTCTACATACCTGAAGTAAGATTTGGAAATGTCACGTCCATGGAGCCCATTGTCTTGCGTCTGATCCCCCCTGAGAGATTCAATAAGGTAAATATAATTTGAATTTCGAAATAGATATAGATATGTATGTATGATATATATCGTTCATCACTATAACTATATATATATAGTTTTATATATATATACATACACACGGTATTATAAACATGTTATCTACTTCAATTACATTTACGAGCAGCAATTCATTGAGTTGTTTATAAAAAAAGTTTAACACTATCTTGTTAGTACTAGAAAAGAGAGTTGGTAGTGTATCAGTCGTGGGCTTGGTTACGGATTTTTAAAGCAATTTAAAGTTAACGTATTGTATAAACGAATTGTAATAATTCATGGAATATTTTTGACTTTCATTGAGTGCGATAGTTGCTATGCAAACAAAATAATCTGAATTTCAATTTGAAATTTGAATTTAAGTTTTTTAATATGTATTTACTTGATAGTGACAAATCTTTTTACCTAAAAGAATGATTCTGTCAAATATCTTACTCTCTTTTCTCAGAAATTGTTTTAGGTATCCGTTGTAACGAGCTTATCGATAATCCCAATCGAATGGGTAATAAAAATAATGTAACTGCTCTTTTTTGGTAAAAAAAATATACATACAAAAGTTGATTTTGACATACATACATATATCACTTTTATTGATAAAATATATATATATATATAATCCCAGTAATTTTGTTTGTTTGTATTACATA
>DWJZ01006226.1:0-13230 GCA_018249125.1 Asbolis capucinus
CCGAAACGGTAGTATTTTTCAAAAAAAATTTACGTTCATAAATGTAATGAAAATACCTACATGAAATAAACGATTTGACTTTGACTTTGTAGTACTAGATTTACAAAGAATTTCAAATCAAACAAATAATCTTTTTAGTCAAATACGTTTTTTTATTAAGTTTTACTCTTTCGCAATACAAAAAAAAAACATATTTTCAGTCTATGCAGAAAAAAATAAAACCTTTATATTGTACACGAAGTGTCCACGTAGCGAGATCTGTGAAAATGATATCCATATAATAAAAATTACGTTGTCAGTGTTGTCGACACGTTCACGAGCTGACGTTAGGATAAAATGGAATAAAAATTCAGTTACGACGTGTCATGTTCTTTTTTTTAAATTTTGTAACTATTTCAAATAAAATTTACTTAATTATTTTATACCTGTAGTAAATGGAGTTTTTTCTTCACTTTTTGAGATGTTTGTGTTTCGAATGTGATGAAACATGAATAATACTGGATTGATTGCGATAAAAATTGAATCAAATAAAAATAATAACAATGTTTCTAAAGACGTATCATACTGCAAGACGTTGCTTCAAATCAATTGGTAGGATATGCTTATGTACAAAGTAAATGGTTTCGATGTCACAAATCCAGAAACATTCCAGAATAGTTCCAAAACAATTTTATTATATAATTTAATTTTTCTTTACCATAAATAAGTTGAATAATACCCACCTGATGGTAAGTGGCGCTGAAGTTGCTGCTTTTATCGTTGATCGTTTTCATGTCTTGTTATTATCTACCTCAGCACTTGAATAATTCTTTGTACCCTTTCACATAATCTGCGTACTTTTTACACCTAAGTCCTTTACCCTACGTTTGTCTGAAAGAAATCGTTATTAAAGCGATAAGAGCGCTTACTGTGTTTTAATGTTTTTATTAATTTACATACTTATTTATTTCCCTAGTGTGCACTATAAAGTGTATTGTATTGTACAACTATGGGATTGTTACAGTAAAAATATTAAAAATATTCGACGGAATAAATACTTTTCCACCTGCTTGTACTTGCGTAAAAGCCGTCGCTAACTGACATTGATAAGTAAATTGCAAAATCAATTAGCTCAGTTAATAACGACGCGATATCATCATTATGCTCATGTAGTCGTACTTCCAGCCCATCGTAGGGTTGTCACTTTTGATAAATACCGACATCCTTGATCATTGCAACCCGTTACTGTCTTATTACTGGGCTCGAGTCTCCTCAAATAATATGAGGCATATAGGCCATAATTATCCATGCTGACCAAGTGCGGTAGACTTCAGACACCTTCGAGAACTTTATGGAGAACTAAGCTCCGCCAGTAGCTTCGCCCGCGAGGTATGTTAATAGTATGTTAGTAGTCTATATATTTTTCCAGATCCTATTTCATCCCTGTACCAAATTTCGTTCAAATCCGTTAGGTAGTTTTAGCGTGAAGAAGTGACAAACATACATCCATCAATACAGCCATCCTCACAATTATAATATTATAAGGAAGTGTAAGAATATAGTGTATATTTAAATACGCGTCATTCTGGTAAACTTCTACCATTTAGGAAAAGTATTTTATCATTGAAAACAAACGACGAAGGGTATTTTAACTTGTAGAATGAGTTGCCATAAATGACAACCCTAGCTCAGCGCCAGTTGTCCGATATTATTATGTAGATTAACCCTAGCTCTGAAATATTCAAATTTAATTGGACATGATAGATGAGTTCAGGTTCAAAGCCTGTTTAACGGCAAAAATAGATAACTATTTACTCTATACCGTACACATATGTATGTATATACTATATCACCACGGTGTATGTCTACAATATATGTACACTATAAAGGGGATTTTTGTTTGCGTCAAATAAGCTCAAAAAATAATGGACCGATTTAAAAAATTCTATCGCTATGTACTATGGAATCTTAGAATCTATGTTTGTTGCTTCTACATATTATCTAGGAAAATAAAAATATTGCATTTGCTATGCGCATTTGCGAAAAAAAGAAGTCGAATGAAGCTTTTTTTTAAGAACGCTGTTTCAACTGTAAGACATACATACTTAAATGAGTTGTATAGAAAAGTTGTAGAGCTGAAACAATTCTATATAAAAGTCCGCGATAGCACGTGTCTAACTTTTATATTTTCGCCACAATAAACACTTTTATGTAGTATATTAAAAAAATATATTTGACTTTGACTTCATTCATTCTTGATTACGTGAGCAATAACGCGGATAACAGCTAGTGGTTTGTTAAAATTAAAATGTAATATCAAATTAGTAATAAAAAGGTTTTACTGAAGAATTGAATACTTATTGGTGACAGCGAATTAATGTTTTACTTTTCTACCTCTGTACCAATCTTCATCAAAATCGTTTTTTCTGTATAGGCGTGAAAATCTAAAAGACAGAGTTACTTTCACATATACATATAACATAGTAAGTATATAAGGCGGCTTGCCACGGCCCTGACTGAATAGCTTTCTCATGGTGCGTATTTTATGTCAGTATTAAAATTCTAGGCTATTTTGAACTGTAATAATAATATAATTCGAGTATAACATAATTTATACCTTTTGTCGCCGTACCGTTACGGACGGGACGAGTCTGCGCTACCACGGACGCTCTTACTTACAAGCAGCTTTGTTCACAAAATCGCAGATCGTGGGAATCCGCCGTATTATTTTAATTAGTACATGAAATTCTTCAATGACAACCAGATTATTTCAACACCCCTCCAGATTCAAAAACAAACCGCTACATCTCGATTGTTTTTGAAATTTAAATAAAACCCAAAACACATATCGAGACCGCGAGCCCGCATGTAATATGTGTGGGCTGAAATTTCATGAATATTAAAACAATGTCCAATTCGACATACGAATAGTAAACAGTATCAATTTTAATCTGTCACGTTTCGTATTCCGTCACTCTAAAATAGGATGTTTGAAGGAACGGTGTCGTGATGTCTCCGCGGCACATCAAAGATAGTACATTAATAATTTTTTTTATTATGGGGGGGAAATCTTCACAAGATACCCAATACGGGTTACATGGAATTTTTACCCACTAAAACCCCCTCCGCATCCATCCGACGCAAGTGGAGAGGCTTGCGAATCTCTTATGAACGCACTGATGCCTCCGCTGCGTATTGGCCTATTACTTTAATATCTAAGAGACCGAGGTTTACTCACTACATAATACGTAGATACCAAATAACAAAACAAAAAATATTTTTGTCTGCACGTTTAAATAACTACCCACATGTGTTGATGTAACTGCGTGCATGCGTGCTTGAGTGAAAAATATAACATGTTTTCATAATTTAAAGCAGTTTTCAATAATTTTACATGTTGTTATACATGTTAAACTGCGAGAAAAATGTCTTAAGTGTTAACCATGACACCGTTCTCCCTGTGAGATTGACTGTAATTCGTCTCCATCATAATTACACCTCTACGGATATTCTACGGACGGTCCATGATCAGTGCAAGGGTAATTTGAAAAGAATTCAAATTACACCTCATTTTATTTTAGGCAGGTACCTATAAAAGTTAGTTTTTGACAACAACGCTACTTCTGTTGAATGGCGATGCTGCCCGAGTTGACAATTGGGTACTAATCTAGTAAAGTACACTGTTTGCTAGGAAATAAGTCGTCAGAGATAGCCTTATGATTTGAATGTTAGTCTCCCGGTTCAAATCCTGCGGCTAATTATACACACACTTACACACACACATATATATAAGTTTTTAAGGTTATGTATTAATATATATATATATATATATGCGTGTGTGTGTGTGTGTAAGTGTGTGTATATTACAAGTTGATTTCATTGTTCAATGACTTTGGAGAAGGAAACATCCAGAGAAAACCTGCACTCCTGAAGGTTCCCCATGAAGTTATTAAAGGTATGTAAAATCTAGCTATCCGTACATAGCCAGCGCGGTGGACTATGGCCTTGACGCCTCACACTGCGAAGAAAACCCCAGCCCAGTAGTAAGACAGTCAAGAGTTGCAATAACTATAATAATAACCTAAACTAAATAAATAAATAAAGTATAAAAAATAAAAATAACTAGGTACATAATTACCTAACTTTTTCCTAGCAATACTTCAGTACAGAGCAATAAATTCTGATTCTGAGTTAAAACTTAGAATTCTGTTTCATTTAAAAGCATTACCCTCGAGAATCGAGCTGAAGAACTGTCTAAACACTTGAAAGGGCGGACGAGAGGAAATGTACAACCTTGCAAACGACTCTCATCATCTGTCAGCTTTTAAACTTTACAAAATGTATAAATACTAACTCCAAGAAGATACTTAACTTTCTATTAATTACGAACACTGTGTAAGTTAGGAGAATTTTAAAAGTTTTTTTTATTTCTTAGTTAATGGTCTATACTCGGTGCGAATTCGATGTGGATTTTTTTGCACACAAACTTGTCATTTTTGTATGATGTATGAAAAAAATCTAGCTTAAATTTAAGCTTGCTACAAGAACGTGGATTCTCGAGTTTGATTCCTGCGTAGACCTTTGACAAAGAAAAAATAATGTTCTTGGGTTATGAGGGTTTAAACCCAAGGTGGCATCAAAATATGCAGCATGGCAATATTGCAATATTGGCATTAGTGGCTGTCATCCAGCCACTGATTGAAGGCAGCTTTAGAAATACAAATTCATATTTTACATCGTACAGAAATGGCTACAATCGATGGCCCGCTACTAAAGACTGATCACTGCTTCATACTAAAGAGGCCATGCAAATTGGTGAAGGGAATACAGCGCAATTAAAATGAAGCTTTTATACTCGAAGATATCCCAGTTGACTTAATGATTGTTACCTTACGATATCAACCTGGTTCGAAGGTTTTAAGTGCCCTCCGAAGCACGGAAGCGTTCAGAGTTTTTTCACCGCTAGCACTCGTCCTACTGACCGCATCCGCTGTTTCCTAACATTTTCGATCGCTTACAATACGATACGCCATCAAAAGAAGCTCTGAGCTAAGACAACTTCTACATACGAGTATATTACACAAAAACGCTTACAAATAAAAGCCATTACCAATCACTGTGAATGTTGTTTGCGTGTTTGTTTGTTTGTCTATTATATGAAAATGATAGAGCACTGATGTCTTAAGCAACTTTGTACATACTCTGGAGAAGGTTTTGGTATCAAAATCAGATCGGACACATGGTTGATGAGTTGATGCGTATCAACGGGCGGCGGTAAAATATAAAATGTATCCAACGAATGGTGGAGTATTCATCACAAGCACTACTACCAGTACAACGAATATTCATCACTATAACGTTCTAGGTCTAAACTAGGACCTTAATGGGGACGCTAACGAGCTTTTGCAATATTCAAAAGCATAAGAAATAGCTTCCATACATCATAGTTGGTACACGCCGCCGCCCGCAAACACTTAATTCCTGATAACTTAGTTTGAAAATTAAGTTACAAACTGCACATAAAGTAAAAATAACGTCGTACACGTCTCAGGATAAAAATCCACTGTTATTTGACCTTTGGGGGTATAGAATAATAAACAGCCAATAATAAAATGTATACCATAATATTTTAACTATCTGATTAGTATTAGTGACTAGTAAATTTTGTCTTAAATAGTGTTATATTCATTTAAAATTAAATAAAAAAGCAGTGATAGCCTAGTGGTTTCAACGGGAAGTCCTGGGTTCAATGCCGTGCGCACCTCTAATTTTCAAAGTTAAGTGCGTATCTGAAGTTGATTATCACTTGCTACGGTGAAGGAAACATCGTGAGGAAACCTGCACGCCTGAGAGTTCTTCTCCATAAGAGTTCTCGAAGGTGTGTGGCCAGCGTGGTGGGCCATGGCCTGTACCCCTCACATTGTGAGATCCAAGCTCAGTAATGCGACAGTTATGGGTTTCAACAATAAGTCTTATGTTATAAATAGTCTTAAATATGGGTTTCAACAATAAGTCTTATATTATAAATAGTCTTAAATTATAATCGTACGAGTACGTACGTACATAAAATAAAAAAAAATAACGATTTCTTAACTTAAAAATTAACTACGACTATGTTACCTACCTTACACTAAAATAAAACGCTTGTATGTTTTCTAATCAAATATATTTTACAATGTGCTGTGTTTTTCCTAAATTATTATTATTTATGTAACATTATATTTATAACTTACTGAATTTTAATTATGACTTACTTAAACATGACTTTGAAACATCAATACCATCAGCGTATTTCACAGGCCAAGAAAGCAGCCGGAAAATTATAAAATTGCACTTATATATTCGCGTGGTACAATGGCGAACAGGTGAAGTAAATCACGAGCAAACAGTGTTGTAACTAAGTTATGGAAACAAGGCGTATTTCTTTAAAACGAGGTAGAATATAGTTGACTCATAGGAACCGTGTCTGTACTGTACTCAATTGTACTGAGAAGTGTTGGCGCACTGTAAGAAGCTTAAACTAGATTTGGTATACAAATCAATCTCATTCGAATCGATTCTTAATACTCGATGTATTAGGTCCTATATTAGTCAGGTTCTAGATTAATAATAGCCTAAGCTTGTGATACTTCACTGGAAGACTCCAGGATATATTTTTGGGAGGACTTTTATCTTGAATTGTATTAGACATGTTAATGATTAATGGTTAATGGAAAGATATGTTAATGGTCACCGTAGCACACCAATATTACGAACATTAGCAAATTACGATGAACATTAAGTAAAATCTATAAAACTAAATGAATAACTAAATAAAAATAAATAAATATTATACAAAAAAAAATATTTAGACTTGATTATCTTGGACTGTGTACGTTATACTCTGTTACAGGTATATAAGATATATATTAAATCCAAAAAAAAAAATGTTTCAATCAAAGCCTCCATTATCCATAATAATATTTTCAAAAAATACTTCATGTACAGAATTGACCAGATACAGTTTTATTATTAATATAGATATATCTAGATTCAAATTAAAATTCTTGTAATAAACAAAATACTGGAAGCGTTAAAAAATGCCCTACAAACTTATTCTGATCTAGTGCCGATACAATCTGGTTCAATCTGGAGAATTTTATCGTGTTCTGGAAATTTAAGTTAGCCGGGAGTAGGTTATAAATTATAACGCTGTTTATATTAAAATTGGAACGATTCGGAGTCGAGATACTTATAACCTTATTTCTAAAATTGCATTCCCCTCTTTCCATCCGCATTTTCACTTTTTTACTCAGTTTGAACTTCATTGCGAGGTATATTTTATTACAAATTACCAATTTATTAGCTTGCGTCTTTCAATCACAATTTACCTAGTAAATATGAGTTGGTTCTTTGGCTTTCGAGATGTGCTCAAAAACTGCGGCTCGCATTTTGGAATGCTTTTTAGGAATAGTATTTTGTATTATAACAGCATTGTGTAATTCCCTTTCTCTTGCCACATACATACATATGTATAATATTTTGCGTTATATTGAGTTGATATCAAGTTAATAATGATCTACAGAACTAAAATAAAAGAACGGAATAGAAGGTACCTACGACATACATTGTCAAATATCAAAGTATTTATTTTTATTCTTCCTCGTCTTCTTTATCCCCGACATAAAGTTATTCTCCTTCAGATTTTTTAAATGTCATCCGTCCATGGGGCTGTGGTGTTTGTGGGTCTATAATCCGATGCTGTGATTACTACCCAATAACGTGCTGTTTCCTACTTTCTTTGTTATCTTCGCGCGTCTTTCTTTATTGGTAATTTATCAATTGATATTTGGTTTTACGTACTATTTTTTATTAATTAACTTGAGAGAGAACTTTGTTATATGCTAATATTATGAATTTTCAAACGTGTAGAATCAACCGTTTAATAGGCCAAGAGAAAGAATAAGACAGTGAAAGAAGGAGAGAGAGTGTTCAAATTTTACAACAGAATCCTAAAAAGTTTATTAAAATAAATGTACATAGTTTAAATAAATAGTCTTGCTACACTCCACAAATTTTTATTTACGTAACCTAAAACAGAAGCAACAACAAAAGTACAAAATCCTTTAAAACTCGTGTACATTTACAAAGTTGTAAGTGTGCTGTATATTCGTGTGAAATAAATAGAAAAATTGAATTTTCCGAGCCGAAATGTAACGAGCGAAGTTGTATTAAGTTCGCTGTAGTCAAACTTTCCGAGTTTATAACCGAACCAGTCGTCCTCTTTCGACAACCGAGTTAAACTTCAAGGTACTAAGTGCGCAACTTAAAATTTGAATTTGAGCATTTATTGATATCGAAGACTTGCAAATTCTATGAAATTTGCTCTTGAATTAATTTTCTGAATTCTATTTAAATTCAAAAGAAATTAAAATATTGTAGAGGTATATTAATAATAATATTAACAAGAAAATAAGGGTTTTTAAATTTTGAAATACTAAGATTTGTGGTAGTATCTTATGGGTGGAAGAAATTTAGTTTTTACCGAATTACTGACCAATTATCGGCTAAACAGTTTACATTAAACCTTAAAAAATAATTATCGGGAATGCTCTATCGATTGGTAAAAATGCATGAAAATCCGTTCATAAATTTTCAACACACAGACAGAAAGAGGCTGCAAGGGGCTTTTGTTTCATAATATGTAGGTGATAAAAAGACCTGCATTCGTACCGTTGGTTGGCTTAAACTGATAAATATTAAGTTTTGGAATAATTCATCCAGTTAGTAGTCATGAATTCATTTCCACACATACACACACACAAATGTAATAAGTTTTCCTCGCGCCTACCCTCGGAAAGAACGTGTCGAATTACCCCATGATGTTCTACGCACGAGTACATTTATACAAATCAAATACGACAGCCTGTGACGCATGTTGAATAAATAATAATATACATAAGCAAAGGCTTGGTCGATAAATATGTAGCTAAAATTATAATATTACGTCTATTTTATTTCCAAAACATTACCAAGTGTGTGTTGTAACCACAGTGAATTCGTACCACAGTTTAATATTACGCTAATTTACTCTGTAAATTATGTTTCTTGTAATGGGTAGTATTTTATCACTTTATTTGTTTTTATATAACCTGTAACAATTCTTAGATTTTCCCTATCGTGGCTTCAAAATTAAGAGAGATAAAATACTACCATGCTTTAATTTTTATTTTTTTATGTATTGAACTTGTTATAAGCGATAGCCTAGTGGTTAAGAATTCGGCTTTCTGTGTACTCTGGGTCAGGGTTCGAATCCCAGGGCGCGCTCTTCTGAGTTTTCGGAGTTATGTGCGTCTTAAGCATTTAAATGTCACTCGCTATAACGGTGAAGGGAAACATCGTGAGGAAACTTGCATGCCAGAGAGTTTGCTAAACTCAAAGATGTGTGAAGTCTGCCAATCCGCACTTGGCCAGCGTGGTGGACTTATGGCCTTACCCTTCTTATTCAGAGAAGAGACCCGCGCTCAATCGTGGGCCGTGATGGGTTGAGATGATATGATGATGACTTATTATAGCGGCAGTAGTAATCTTATCAAAGACACAGCGAAGTATTAATAACAGGGCAATAGGTTACAGAACTCTAAAATATTTCATGCAAACATCGATGTCGAGGAATAGCGTCTAAAAGTTGATTGCATTCTTCATTTCCCCCGCTGTATCTAAAGGAATTCTTGAAACACAACTCATACTTTATTTTGCACTGTATTGCATGGTATTACTCACAATATTCGTTTCGTAGACATTTTATTGGTCGTGACTGTACTTGGAGCTCACTAAAACTCAATCCATGACTTTGCTAATAAACGAGCTCCTTGCATGTGCACGTTCATTATGGAATAGCTAAGGCTTAACGCATACTGTGATGCATTACCGCGTGTATTTCTGGCACCTTAACAAAATAAATACAAATTCACGTCATGAAACGTGGACAAAGTCGAGGCAACAGAGTACTTCATAGTATTAGGTAAAAATAACTAATCTGGTACAGAAAATAACATAGCAATTGTAAAGGCCTCTCGCATTAAAGTAACAGCAGTGAATCTCCACAAAGCCATTTTACCTGGCCCTGGGGTTTTAGGTACAGTTTTTTTCCATTAAGCACAGTGAACCTTGACATACCAAGTATTTCAAAAGCTATTTAAGCAAATTGATGGAAAGATTAAAAATGAGTACTCAAATACAGGTTATAAATATGTTTTTGTCGAGCTTGAACAAAGATATCGAGATTGATACAAACTTCATATTTACCCGAAAACAAACTCATAATCACAAATAATCTGTTACGGTATGAAATCTGAGATCTTCTTCAGACAGGATTTTACTAACTATACTATATGTTTTTACGAAGCATCTGTCATAATCAGACACATTTATAAAAACTGGGCGTTTTTTTGACATGACTAAGTTTCGATATACGATTATCCTTAATGACGCTGCTTGAAGTAAAAGGCGATAATTCTTCTTAGATTACAATCAATTTAATTCAATATTTATAACGAATATTTACTATGGTCAAATATTATGTAAATGAAGATGAATAAGCAGTGATAGCATTACGGTTTGAACGTCTCTTGAACGGGACGTCCCGTGTTCAAATCTTACACGCATTTCTAATTTTCAAAAATTATTACGGGTAACGGGTTTTTTTCTCCTCTTCGGTGAAGGGAATGAGGAACTCCTGAGAATTCCCCATAAAAGTTCTTGAAATGTCAAGTCTACCAATCCGCACTTGGCCAGCGTGGTGACAATGGCCTAAGCTCTTCTTATCAAAGGAGACACGAGTCCAATAGTGAGATAATTATAGGTTGCAATGAAATGATGTACATCAAAATATGGGCGTCTCGTGAACGGGTTTTTAGGTCACGCAAAAACTTTCATAGTGAGCCAACTCCTCCACCAATATTTGGAGTGGCGTGGTAGATATGCAGTAGACCAGGGGTCGGCACCCCACTTCTCGCGGGCCACATGTGGCCCATATGCCATTGCGGTGCGGCCCACACCGACCCCATTTACAAGAGGCAACTTGGCAATACATCATTTTCTTGTGTCATACTTTTTTACCTCACAATTCTCATAACAGCCTGTAATCACAACAGTTCTTGGTTCTAACGTCCATGAGCAGCAGTTGCCGCCAAAACTAATCTGGACTAAGACAATTAAAAAACAATTGTCATTTTAAATTAAGTACACCCATTAAAATAACTAGGATACGACCAGATACGACGACGCCATCAAACTATGAAGAAAACTTTTAGAAATTAAACTTTAAGCATTCCACACAGAATAGAATCTAATGAAACAACCGCAAATATGTAGATTGTAAAACCTAATTGCTTCTACCCACTTTCATGATATAACTTTGGTCGTGAAGGTAGTAATAATATTAGCAGGTAATCCGATTTCAAAAAAGGAACTCTAAAATAAGATTTCTCAAATATTCTGAGGCCTACTTGGTTGACAAAGTTTGGTGTAGCAGTGTAACAAAATATGGGGCTGTTAAGGTATAACGTAAGCAGTATGGGGCGGAGGGGTCTTTAATTTTACTTATTTTTGATTGCATATTTCTAGGTGATAACGTCAGTAGAAGTTATTTTATTTTTTATACATGGCAACCCATTTATGTTAAATAAACGAAAATAATTTTTAGGGATTCCCACAAGTAATGTATACGTACAAGAACTTTTTTCCTTATTTTCTTATTTCGAGAATTGTAAGTGCTGCTAAACAATAGAAAAGGAAATACAATAAAAAAGGTATACATCAATGTGTTTTGTTTGCTTGCTGACAAGGGGTTGGGGGAGGGGAATAATTGTAATAAATTTGCTCACGTGCTAGAACGGCTCTACGTACAATACGTACACGTAAATAGCTACATTTAGACAGTAAAATGTTACGAGTTACTCATAGTTTGAAGTTCTCCCGTCGTGTTGTATCATCTTCGGGATAAGTTGTCAGGATAATGCTTTAAGGATTCCGATACATAATGATGTCAACTGCGTGAAACATCTTACAAAACATACATGATATCTCAAAATAAATATTTTATTGTGCTTACTTGCTGGTCGGTCACAATGTAATTGAATTATAATAAATTGCACATAATTACATACTCTTATTAGCTTATAATTAGCTTTATCAATTTCTAATCAGCAGCGGCTACTTCTGCCGAAAAATGAAACGACTTCGTTTGACCGCATAAAATCACCGACACCTGATTTTTCCACCAACACTCATGGGAACAGCATCATTGAGCATGCTCTAGGCCGCCTCATGAGTCCATGAAGTTCCTTAATGGGATAAAATGGAATACGTACTTTCCAAAATGTATGTCCCACGAGAACACAGCGTTATCTTCACGCCTGGACAGAAGATGTTGAAACTTTGCTTTAGTACCCAAATGCTTTGTTCTAGAGAATGAAGTCCTAGTCTAGAATTCCGCGTACTAAAATTGGAATAGACAGAAATTTGCCGTCGTTTACAGCTATGGGATCTTCAAGTCAGAATGCGGTTTTATCAGTGAATAGAGTTTGCAGAGACAAGCTAGTAAGTATTAACGATGTAGTACATCGAAGACCTAATTGTGACACATAACTGTTCCACTAGTCAAGGCCATAGTCACAACGCTGCCCTATGCCGGATTGGATCACTTCACACACCTTTGAGACCTGGAGCACTCTCAGGAGTGCTGGTTTTCTCAAGGTGTTTTCCTTCTCTTAAGCAAGTTACTAAAGGTTAAAGTTACAAGTGCGTGTGCGCAGGGTTTGTATCCAGGACGTCTTCTTCGAGACACCAAAATTAAAACCGTTAAATCAAGTTACTTTGTAAGTAAATAAATACACTAAGAAAAACAGATGACATCGCCTATTTTTTGACACCTCTTGGATTAATAGATCTAATAAGAATAGTGATTCTTCACGTGACAAACATCAATGCACAACTAAATTGCTGGATCAATTTTCATGGAGCTTTTTGTGTGTACAAGACATTTGTAAGTATAAGACACAGACAACGTTCATCCGCTAACTATATCCATACTAATAATAAAGAGAAAAGATTTATATTTTTGTTTGTAATGAACAAACTCAAAAAGTACTGATCCGATTTTAAAAAAACTTTTACCATTAGAATGCTACATTATCACTGAGTGACATAGGCTATATAAATATCTAGAAAAAAATTGCATAATATATCAAGATACTCGTAATAGAATGG
>DWJZ01006227.1:0-13228 GCA_018249125.1 Asbolis capucinus
AACAGTGCCGGGGATGAGTTGTAAGGGGCTGCGGGGAGGTGGCGCGGCGAGGCGGGGGAGGGGGAGTGCTGCAGTAATTAACTCATAACAATATTACGAGCTCTCCGGCTGATTGTGTGACGGGACTGGAACAGTTGGAATACCAGCGTTAATAACGGAGCATTGTTGGCGCGCTGTCTCTGTCTCTTACTCATTCATTTGTTAACTGATCGTTATATTGTTGTTTCATGTCGAGACCGCGCAAACACACAATAATTATAGGTGTACACTTTATATGGTTATGGACATCGGAAATGTCCCATTTCCAGTTTACCGTTGAGACTTGCCGCTAGAGAACCTGCTACGATATCTCTTCAGTTTTGTGAAACCGATAATGCTCCGGAGGCAATAGCTGATGGAATAATCTAAACAGAATATTCTTATATATATAAAACATTATAACGTCTGATGATGTCACGTAATATAATTTCCGTACTTAAATGAATCAGGAAATTTCTTTTGAAAAGCTTTAACGTCGTTGATTATTTATAATGACAAAGCCTAAAATATTTAAAAACACAAGCCTTAATTATAGATACCTATTACAGAGATATACACAACATTTCATAACTTTATTGCTAACCGTTGAGGAGCTCCTTTGTCTGAAGCCAATCCTTAGCGTAGTATCAAGTCATGCTTTTCATAAAAATGTATTGTCGTTGCAACTGAAGCAGTATGCAGAATTCCAGCTCCGTAGTGTAAGTGGAAGTGAGTCTGTCTATTTAAGCTTGCAAGATTGACCTGTAACAAACAAATATATTAACATAATAATATACAAACATACACTGCAAGTTACATAAAAGTTTGTAAAAATTAGTTAACGTACAGAAGTATGAGAGGCGAGGCCTCAAAATTCTAAATACTGATATATCATGACTCAGAACTGGTGACCGATACAGCGGCCGTGGTGTTTCACATAACTTCTATTAGTGTAATGTTTTGTCGAGGCAGTTCGCCGTAGATAGACACATATATCGAGCAGTGATGCCTCAAAGTTAAATTAGTGTGGAGATATCCTGGCCGAAGATTACGTCGAGCGACGCCAATCATAAATCTATCGGAGAAGGTAATATTTCGGCGCGCGGCGACCGGAGCGGGCCCGTGCGATGCGAGGTAGGCTGCGTTCACACGGCGCGGCGGCGGCGACACTGATCGTAATCCATGCAGTATTTAAAAAAAAATATTTACACTTTTGTGAAATTTAAACTGATAAAATAAACTCCGAGTATATGAGGTACTCACTTCGCTTCAATAATCACCTAATCACCTTATACATTTGACACAAGTGTTACGGTAGTGACACTTGACAAATTATTGTCATTGTGCCTGTTTTATTTACGCGGATTTGGACGATAATAAATAGCAAACTTGTATTGATAAGATGACAATAAAAACTGATCTGAGAGTAAAATAGAAAAATAAAATGATTCTGAGATAACTAAATGTATGTATTAACAGTATCCCAAGTAGACAGTATTTTGTCCGTTCGTTCATCTGTCAGACTGTTTGATATCTGTATCGGAGAGCCTTACACAATTAGTTGAAACCTAAATTACTGAGATTTGAAGTCTACAAAACTAAATGACAATAAAAAACCTTTAGTTAATTTTAAATGAAAAAAAAATGTTACAATATTGGCAGGTGTATGTCCGGGCGCCACCGTCATAGTGAAATAGGAGGTGGTCGTGGACGCCGCGCTACCTGCCGCCAGTGACGTTGCCCGCGCACGCCGTATCCGCTCTCACGGTCCAGTGAGCGCTGGACGCGCCAGTCACTCGTGAAATAGCCACCAGCCTGCGACCTAAATTGAGTCACACTCAAAACACTTAAAGTCCAATTTTGTTTGGGTCAAATTTTTCGATTTTGTGGACATTTCTCGTGTAGGTTACGTAAGGAGCCGAGTGGAGATGATACGCGATAGAGCTGCGGATCACAGCGATGTTCGTCGTGCTGGTTGCCCGCCGGGCTCGGGGTGCTCTCCGGGTAGACGAATCACGAATCATAAATCGAATTTGGAACATAGTATTACTTTTATTCTATTTAAATACATTTATCCTACTAATATTATAAATACAAAAGTTTGTATGTTTTTTTGTTTATTTGTTTGTTACTCCTTCACGCAAAGACTGTCCAACCGATTTTGATGAAATTTAGTAAACACATAGAAGGTAACATGGATTAACATATACGATAGTTGTTATCCCGGAAATCCCGCGGGATCGGAATTTACGGGAGAAAAACTTCTACGCATATGGTTATAGTATCTAAACAAACATACATATTAGTCTAAAACTATCAATTCTGTTTTACCGGAAATCCTGCGGGATCGAGAGTTACTCGGATAAAACTCCCGTGCGTACGAAGTAGCGGGTTCAGCTATTAGGAACTGAATAATTTTCTCTAAGGAACATCGAACCAAAATGGAACGAAGATTCCTCCTGCATTGATCTCCCTTTCACTCTGTGTAGCGCATACATATATTGTGTTCTTAAGTTTAATGTGTGTTTAGTCCATAAAACTTTTTCCAATAAAAGAATGTCATCTTATTAATATTATAAATGCGAAAGTGTGTGAGGATGTATGGATGTTTGTTACTCTTATGTGTACCATTTGTTTAACGGAATTGATATACGATGTGCGAATACCTCATACATAGTATGTGTGTACCATTAATACCAACCATTAATAGCTCGCTATTGAGCTCGAGTTTATCCTGGTGGAGGAGCTAATGGTTCATTATTATATCATATGTTCTGAAGGTACTCGGGGCCGCCAGGGCACAATGACTACCATGTAACGATAACGTCGTGCCCGCTGATGCACGGAAATGTTAATGACAGCTGAACCACTGGCCCCTCATCAACCACGCCCTCTCTTATCGAAGTTGACCACTTGCATCAAACATTATCAGTTATTATTTATTTTCATTAAAAGCCAATAATGTTGTAGAGCAACGAAAAGCAAAAACAAATGATATAAAATGTTCGTCAAGTGAAGCATCAATGAATGAATCTCTCAGCACGACCTCTGTACCGTCGACGCAGAGCCACGTCTTTCACTTACGATCCCAATTAAAATAAATTGCCTCACACGAAGGGAGTCATTTTCAAATAAAGTGAACAAGAGTTATTCTGTTTATTTGATGTTAATGTTATACTGGCTGGAATTTATTTGGTCTATTTTTTAAACAGTTTTCGTTTCCTATCAATAATATTACTTGTGAAGTAATGTTGCTCTAGTTGCTCCGTGGCGGTCGGACCGTCGATGTTTGTGGGGTTGTTATATTGTGCATTCATTCATAGAAGCTATGTGTCAATAAATAACAACCGAACCGAATAACAACCGAAAATATTATACATTATCTCAAATGTATAATATTTGACCATATCCAATCGCTTATTAAGTACAATTTTCATTGAAATCGTTACAGTAATTTTGTTATGAAAGCGTTACAGGCACACATATAGAAATTGTTACTTTAGTATATACTACATTAAAGAAAAGATTAAGTTCAATCCACACTAATAATAAAGAGAAAAGATTTGTAATTTTGTATGTTTATAATAAATAAACTCAAAAAGGACTGATCCAACATTAAAAATTCTTTCACCATAAGAATGCTACATTATCACTGAGTAACATTGGCTACTCAAATATCTAGACAAAAATAAAATAAAATCCTTACTAAAACTACAATCATTTAACCCAAGCAGTAAAGAAAAGTACTGGTAAATGCGTAGTCCGCCGCTACGCCGCTACGCCGCTACGCCGCTTCGTAGCACCGACTACGCTCTACGGAACGGCTCCGGCTGCGGCTACGACAATGTGGTTCTGAAATTAAACACAAGTGTCGAATCGATTTGATTTTCACTTGCGATTGTTTTTATATAAATATGTAATATAAACAGATTTCAAGAAAGGATGGTATTAGCTCTGTGCGTTTGTATGGGATATTACAAAAGATACGATATATACACACGAAATATAACCTAGTTATAAAGGTCGTATAATAAGTACCTTGACTAAAGTTCATTGTTGTGGTGTTGTGCGTGTATTTTTATATTATTTGCGTATTTATCACATTAGTTACCCTTTTTATGTTTTTAAATTTGTTAGTTCATTTTATGTCTCTAAACGACACAGTCGAGTACCGTTTCAGACGGCGTATATTGTTGGGCGGGGCTCATAGATTGTGTTACTGACATAAGTACTTGTATAAATATTGAATTGTTTTACGTTGTTTAAAGTCTACTTATACTAATAATTTTTCATTTTAATTTTTTTTTTTTGAAGTCGTGTCCGAGGTTAACGCCTATGATGTTTTCTCATTTCTTTATCTTCGTTATGTCACTCAATGAGCTAGATGTCTGCATTCGTTATATTGTTGGAGTGTCAGACGTTAGTAAGGGCGGAATTTACTCAAGTGTCCCAGCCAGGGGGCCCGTTTAGTACTTGTACTAAACTTGTAGTCCCTTGGGACAGCAGGCAGGGGACGCCTGCTGGCTTTTGTTCGTGCAGAAGTGTCGCGACTCCGGAAGTTCTTAGTAGCCACTTAAAACTCAAGATCCTGAGTTTTACGACGCTTGTTACGAGCTGCCGTGTCACTGATATAAAAAAATTTTGTGCAGGATTTTTTAAAGGAATTGTGTTGACTGCTCGCTTGTAGTCCGCAGACGTGCGTGAGAGTACGCCAGGTTCGTATTACTGTTTGGTATTATATATATGTATGTATATATTATATAAATTTTATTCATAGTATATACAAATATTAATAATACCTTGTTTTAATGCAGTTTTATTTATTCAGTAACAGCTCTGGTACACCAAGTGTACGGGGTATATGGGGTATACGGGGTATACGGGCAGACGTAGAGTGTTCACAAAAATATTGTAGATATGTATTTTAACGATGTATCATCAAAGACATACCTCGCCGCCGGGCACACTTTCTAAGAAAAACTAATAAATTATGAATATTATATAACTAACAGCACTTCTAAATTCGAACATTTAATTCCGAACATTCAATTTGGTCGTCGTTAAGTACCCTCTCGCCGGTCGACCGGTCGGCCGGTCGGTCGGCCGGGCTGGCGGGGCCGGGTTGGCGGGGCCGGGCTGCGCGTCGGGTCGGTACTCACGTATTCATTACCATCTTTTATTTGCCGGCTCCTATCACTGACCTTCTGCTTTTAAATTATTCAGGACAAATGTTTTCAATAAATAGCGTCTATTATGTTATTCACATTTTACATAATTTATTTCGTAATATAAAACGGGATTCATTTTCTCGCTTCAAGTAATGTTATTCTGATAATTACGTTCGAAGATTTAGGATGTTGGTTTTGTGATAAAGCACTCAAATTGAGTGGTATCATTAGAGTACGAGGCGAGCGCACCGAGTGACGTGCGCCTGCGTGCGCCGAGCGGTGCCACGGACTATTGGTTCAATTTACGTATTATTCTAGGATCGTCTTATGCGGACTTATCAAAGTACGTTGCCCGTGTTAGTATCCCAAAGTTAAATACTTCCTGACTTCAACGACCAAGCGTGTAATGTAAAATGTATATGGGTGCCAAGTTCTGTGTCCATTTGGGATGTTTTACGTTCTCGATTCGACTTGGTATATTTTACGCACAAGCTATGTTATTTGTTTCGTACTTTTTGCTTGTGCTGGACTTAAGATAATATATTTGGTAAACATAAAACTATTGATATATCAGTAATCGTAAGAGCTTCATTATTTAAATTTTTAATTAACTGTGTGCGCCGGGACCTTCATAAATGTGGCAAATTTGATGTTTGTACGTTAAATAGATTACGAAGTGTGTGGCGGCCAACAGTCGCTCGAGTCGGCTCCTGTCAACACACACTGAGCGCGCGTTTCTTTGAATCTTGGAACTGCGTGTCTCGATACAATTAAATACCTAATACTACAGATACGGATACCGTAGTAAGGGATATCGACAGGAGCCACAGAAGGTACTTACCGAGGATTCACATGTGTGCTCGTAATCACTAGTAATTATAATTTACATGTTAGATTGTACACGTTGTTGTCCAAATTACGTGTGCAGCGGTGTCCAGCCGGCGGCAGTTAGCGGACGAGCAAATACGACACGGTGGAACGCACACAACGATACCAGATCGTGTGAGTTATAAGTGTTACGGAATCAGAAGACAGAACGTACTCACTATTTTGAATTGCTACGAGTACTAGTACTAGAGGTCGCTCGTCTAAATCCTAATAGATGTCCAACTTATCCACCACTTCAACTGGACCAATCCCTTACAATCAGCACGAGGTGTGGCCGATAAAACTGATCAATAATCCGGCATGCGAGGCGGTCGATCTCCTAGTACTCGCGTCAAATACGGAGCGGTGATTACCCTCTACCGATACCTGAACCTGAATAAGGATACAATATTTTTTCCGTAACACTTTTTACGGCCGACTCACCGAAAACCAGTGCCGCAGTAAACCCGGCGAAATACAGCGTTCCCGTAATAAGGTGTGGATCCGACCAATTACGATGTAACACCCGCAGACGACGTCCATGGACATCATGTTTCACTAGTGGCAGGCCGCTCACCATCTCTCACCAGTATTCCAGTATTATTAGTATTCGTTCACCGACACTACTAAATTTATGTATCAATACTTGATGTAACTAATTGTAACTAATTCCTAAGAGATTTACAAAGCCAGTATTCTAAATAAAAATGCATTGGACATAGAGTGATTTGTACGGCCTATAGTTATTCTGAAGCGAAATAAGGGTGCTTTAAAAATATTTAATATGAGAAAAAAAATGGTTTTCCAGTAAAAAAACATTTCGAGAACCTTTATCCTATTCATTAACAGGCCGACAACCTAACAAGATAATATGATATTTCTGTTATTCCTCATGTAGACATTACAACAAAAAATGTTTAAACTATAATAACGGCCTGTGCAATAAAAGTACTGAGTAAACGATACATAAATACACAATTATTTTTAAATGAATACTGTTTAGTAGTTAAGCTAATCAGTAGGTGTACCTATGCAAATATTATAATTCAATTAAATTACGAGACAAAAGCATTTGATATCTTCAAACAATGAAAGATGCCTCGACGATCACAGTCGGCCGGATATACTGGTACTGTCGAGAGTCGGAGTGATCACCCACGCCACGGGCGACTGCGGGCGACTGCGGACGACTGCAGGCGACTGCGGGCGACTGCGAGCGACTGCGGGCGACTGCGGGCGACTGCGAGCGACTGCGAGCGGCTGCGGGCGCCAGCCACGAACACTCCTGAACTGAACAGTTGTCGTTTGGAACGATTGCAGCGCACGCGATGGCTGTCTCGCGTTCGTAGTAATAATTTTAAAGACTCCATGTAACTTTCCTATTTTATGATCTCCTTTGTTCAGAAAGAGCACCAGGAGTTCTTTTTCTCTGGCTTTTTTTATTTTTCTGGCCTAAACTAGGAAATATCGCAGGAATAAGAATCTTCATACAATATTGTGTTTGTCTTATGATTTTCATTAAGTAAGTTCGATGTTTCTACGATGAAATAAAATACTTTGACTTTGAACATCTCACATATTATTACAATACATTCCGCGCTTGTAACGAACATATTTATTGGTCTTTAATATTTCTAGTTACGACTAAGAGATTTGATAACAGCAAGAAACATACGCCGGCATATTTAATAGTGTTTCTTATACTTGGATCAGGAAACCATCCATAGCCCGGTATCTTGCGACAATTCTAGATGTTCATATAGGTATTTTTCTAACCTAAACTCTCCACCAGTCCCCGCTGGAGCAGCGTGGCGTACTCTGCACCTCCTCATTCACGAAACGAGGCCCTGGCTCCATAGTGGGCTATTGATGGATTGAAGCCACGTAACGTCTACACGTACACGTAACGAGGAGAGAACCGAACTGCGAGCTAGCCATCGATGGGTCACGCCATTCATGGCTCCCAAATATATATGTGATACACGGCAGAAATTGAGTCCCAGAGAGCAAGAGAATAAGGTGAATGTTTGTCAGCGGAAGGATAATTTCTCAAATAGAAATAATAATGGTTATAAAATATGAAAGTATTATTTTGCGCTTAAATTTAAACATGCGGAAGGGAAGGCAAGCAAGCTCACCAACTGTGTCAGTTGTTATATTATATCCAGCCGCCGGGTCTTGCATGCCTTATAATCTACTGCTGGAGGTGGCGACTGTTATCTAACATTATAGTTCATGAATGTCATCCGAGATAACGGTTTCTAGTATTTCTGAATAACTCTGTTAAACCTTTGTATAGGGACTCAGTGTCGTGAGCATTATTTGTTTCACCTGGTGAAGAAGTTTAAAATGAAATGTTTCACTTCACACTGACAGTAAGTACAGAACGAAATGACGTTTAATAGTAAGAATAGTTCACTTGTGATCAGCATGTAGCTTACTCTCCAGTTACCCTCGAGCGAGGGAAGACTTTTAAATCAAAAGAATGGTGCATCCAATAGACGATGTATATTGGATGTTATACTCTGTGATAAATCAGTTCAATAATTCGCACCAAAGATCTTCGCTTCAAAAAGCAGGATATTTAGTGTGCATGTTTCATATTCCAAGCAACTTAGCCTTTCCCCTGGTGCACGCTGGCGACCCACACGCACGCCGCCGCGCTCGTCGTAGTTGCCATTAACGTACAACGGCGGCGCGATATATTTGCGGGAGACAGAGCATTCAATCTCGGCACTCATGATCGAGTATCGACAAGCGATCACTCACGGCTCGGTGCGACCTACGACCGACTAGCGGTGTGACTGACTCGAGTTTTGTATGACTCGAATTTGATACTGGTTGAAAGAAGGTGGGCAAGAGTGTCATAAGGTGATCATAGGGTGTGTCATACTCGTACTATGTATTCGACAAATAATGAGTTGATTAATAAAAGAAAAAATGCAAGAAAGAACAATATTGTTGAAACTATCAACACAAATATTGGGTTACATCTCAGAAGATGACGATGATTCGTAAATGGCTTCTATAAATCACACAGACGTATAGCACGCCAGCAGAATACGTTATTCTAAGTACTATTTTTGTCATATAAATGGTGATAACTTGGTAAGATACCACATACATATACGGTACAACTAAATAAATATTATATCGTAAAAAAATATAAATAACGATTTACATTATACCGCAACTTTGACTTGTAGTAAATTAATGTTATACTTTATTTTTGTTCGTTCTTAAGATAAATTAAACAAATTGACTTTTGCTTTAAGCTTATTTGTATACAACAGAGTTTGCTCATCTTCAACTGGAAATGCTACTCCTGTTAGACTAGAGTCATATATTGCTACTGCTAACATTTCATTACGCCTCCGCTTATGACTCGCAGCGCGGCCGCCGGAGTTAGTTAGCCAGTGAGCTCTGGCGGGATGATAAGTAATTTTAGAACTTGTATACTTAATCACTCGGTTTCCGCTGCGACGCGACGCGACGCCGAGCTCGGGGAAATGACGTGGAAGATGCGAGGGAGTGGGATGTCACCTCATCTCTCTTGAGATGTAATAAAGTTCTCTACTTTACTAAATGAACATGTCTCTCTGCACAGAGAGATACTGTGTGCGTATTATTTGAAACTATTAGAGACAACTGGCCAGTAATTAGCTAGCTTTCTTTAATTAAAGAGACGTATTATGATCATTAAGTCATGAATGTCTTCTTCTTGTGAAGTCTGTTTGACTAGCAACCAACTCATCACGTTTGGGCCGGGGGCTGGAGAGCGCCACCAGATCTTCGTTTTTGGGCGATAACACGTAGGTGAAGTTTTTGGAAACTCTGCTGGAGTCAGGGCTGATGGTAAGAATTTACAATGACGTGGTTAATTTTCTCTTCAAAATTTCGTGTCGGCGCGGTCAACAATATCTTGCCGCACTAGTTCATGTTAGTTCCATCAAGCTCCTCAAATCGATTTTAATATGAGAGACATTCCCCAAGCCGCAGCATTGTGACCTCCAAACAATGGCCCTAACACGTCAATAGTAGCACCGATTTTCAATTACTCAGGCCAACACAAAGTGGGGCTCCAGGATACATATTGCGTTGGGCACAAAGTGACTCAATAACATGGCCGTTGGCGGCACACACATACACCGCCACTCGGATAGCAAACAAAGGAAAGACGACACGTGGCTTGCAGCACGTTCCAAATAGAACTCTATCAACAAGGCACAGAGTTCACAACAGCTTGGCGCGCCGCGGCACGGACCGGCATTGTAGTCTCCGAGGCATTATTACTATGAGAGAAGTACGATCGTATTATTTTCCTACTAAATTACTGCGAATGGGATTCCACGTCGCGGTCTCTGCAGAGTATTTCTCTATTGTGATATCTATGAGAACATCAATGGGTTTCCTGCGAAAAGTAATTTCCTTGAAGAGGTTTCTGGGAATGAAATATTTCTTCTGCCGTAGTTTAGCGTCTAGTTCTACAATGCCGGTATAGAGTGATGAGGTTTTGCTGTGAGTAAATTATAGCATATAATACATTAATTATACCGAATAAAATAATTTTAAAACACCTAACTATTTATAATTTCCCTGTTGATTCTAAAAGGAGGGTGGTAGCCAAAAGAGCAGAGAGCGGTACCAAGAGCAGCTAGTGACGTACGGCATGCCACTTGTGTGTGACCGCCCGCGTTGTGCCAGCGTCCATGTAAAATAGCCAATTCCTCTAGACCATCAATTATCACCACATAAAAAACACGTTTAATGGATAGGCTTCGTTTTAATATAAAAGATGATGAAATAAACAAACACACACACTCTCACATTTATAATATTAGTATGGACTCCTGTTTTTAATTTTCATAGTAAATTTGTAGGTCTGTCTGTCCATGGATTCTTGGAAGAATAGAATGATTTTTGTAGTGTTTGTGTGATTGCCCGCATGTTGTTTGTGAGCGCCAGTCTCAGACATCTCTCGGCTGATCCGATTTGGAAGCTGTTCTTATACGGCACTGATACATACATATATTGTACTAAGGTTAGATTAAAATTTATTGTTAACAAACCATATAACAATATTAAAATCAGTTAATAAATGAATAAAGCTACATATTTATGGACTGTCGTCTTTACCGAAGTGTAACCAAATCTATAAAATCCAATAACTGGTGAGGATAATGAGAAAAATAAACAAATTCTTCACCTGACTCCGCGATTACCATGTCCACGAGAACAGGTAAAGTACCGCCGCGCGCACGGAGGCGACGCCGGGCAACGCGCGTCACAGCCACAAGAATCGATAATGGACATCAATTATAACGCAGAATAAAAATATCAAATTTCTTTCAAATCAAACCATGTTTCGTAATTTATTATACTTTGTGCCTTATTGTTTTGTACGAGGACTCCCGACTCTCCCGTGAAGAGTCTGAATTATTTTCATTCTATATTTTTTGCTTGTATACTGCTAGTTGTGTCACTTAGGTAGATATATTGTTTTAATTCAATTTAAAGCCTCGTGAGAGCCACAAGAGTATAGTAAGTATAAATAATGACGAAGGACACGTAGACAATAATCGTACTACGTCACATTAACATATCGTATGACGGGTTTTACATCGAACCCCAATGAAACGGCTTCATTGATTGTTATAACTTTTTATAATACTATTTATTATATTTGGTTGGAAGCCTGTGAACAGGGCGCACTTACGCTCTATTCATTTATTATACCCTTAAATGATATTACAGTTATTTTTATAATTTTTTTGTTGACACATTTTTTAGATTTCATATGAAATAATCTTATATCGCTTAACCTTTTGCTTCCATCCTCCATTTTTAAGTATTTGGAAAAATATATTTTGGATCAGTTAGTTAGTGTGCCATAATATTGAATTGTATTTGATATAGTTTATCGATAAGGAAGCGCGCGGGCCACCGCCGCCACTGCCGCCGTCGCTACCGCTGCCGCCGTCGCCACCGCCGCCACCGCCGCCGTCGTCACCACCGCCGCCGCCACCGCCGTCACCACCGCCGCCGCCACCGCCGCCGCTACAACGAGCACCGCGGACCTTAATACATCGTTTTTCCTCCGCCGGCTGCTATGCTTATGCTATTGGCTGTATTTCTGGCTGTTGCCGCTATAGTTATCGGTTCGATTGCCGACATTGCTACAACACAATAAAAAATAACATAGTAACATTAATTCCGATTTTCTTTTTTTAAATTAAAAAATTTGCTGTCTTGACGTACTTATCTAGTATATACATATAATACATTTCACTCTCGAGTTTTACTGCTTTGCCGTTTGCCAATAATATACTACGAGTACATGCTATATAGCACCGCGCGTGAGGACTGTAGCCACTAATTTATTAACCACTAATAAATTTTAATTAGAAGAGCCTGATATTTCTGAATGGATCCAATATTAATATAATTAGCGTCGATCGGATGAAGCTGGCACTTTACTCGCTGCTCGCAGCGTTGGCGCCGCGCCATCTAGTGGGAATGGCCGGCCTTACGAATACATAAGTTTATATAATACATAGTGTATTATATCAGTGATAAATATTAGTTTCATTGTCTTTTATAATATTTCCAATTTTACACTCTTCAACTTTCTGTATTACGTGTTTATGTGTATGCCGACCTTGAGTAACCTTTCTCTCAAACTGGGTTAGCTGGCAGAGAATGGCATTAGGCATTAACCTTGCCCTTTATATGGTTTAGTAAGTGCATTAAAGATTTTCAATTAAAACAAAATACTTTCAATATCATAAAGTACAAAAATAAATGACCAACCCAATTTCACTAAACCTTAATATAGTAAACATCATTGTCGAAACCGACTCAGCGGCAACAATTAAGTCGTTTCATTTATAGCTGAATTTGTAAGTTTTTCTTTGTTATTAATTTTGTAATGTCGTCCAAATAGTTTTGCATATGTACATATGTATGTATGTGCAAGCGACCTTTAGGTTCCTCAGGTATAAATAATCTAAATTGTAATGTTTCCTGACACACCTTCAACTTATCAGCAGTCAGTTCTCCAATGATCTTCAGTGAACCAATCGTTTTAAGTTGTCATGTCCCGATGAGAGCTACTATTGTGGTTTTTTCATTTTTATCCAATTTTTAAACCCGTATACAGTTACCTCTGGGGTTAC
>DWJZ01006228.1:0-13228 GCA_018249125.1 Asbolis capucinus
TCCCGGAAACAAAGACTTTGATATTAATGATGATCCCTTTGAGTGAAGAGTGAAAAATTACATATCGACGTTGACAAGGAAAACTAAATAAACGCTATTTTCTAACGCCACTTTCTTTCTTAAGTTCCAATATTTAAGAGAAAAAGTAACAAATTCATCAATTTGCAAGATTAATTTTAAGAAAAATGTTTTAATTTTTACATGGTGAATGGGTCAAGTTAAGTGTTTTTTTTAATATTTGAAGATGACTCTAGCTATGAAATTTATTAAGTATTGCTAAGTCAGTTTATCTTTCAACAGTCGTCTAAAGCTGACTTCCCACGGTGCTTGACTTTGACGAATTTGACGAAATCAGTGTTTCCCACGGGGTGTTTCGGTTGTGATATTGAAAATCCATTTTAAACATAATGGTTGCATCACCATTAATATTATATCGTTTGCTTACACACGAGTTAACAACGGACACGTCTTCGCTACCACAACCGCTCTACGCCTGCGGTGTGGTAGTGCGACCTTAACATTGAAAAACAGACCGTGATAAGCCTTAATGATGATGTTCTCAATGAATGTAAATATGATTAAACACGTTTATCATCTCGGGTATTTTATTAACTTAATAAATCTCGAAAGAATTATTTTTATATATGTTTTCCTGTATATCTTTCTGCGTGTTTGTTATCGTTATCTTATTTCAGAATCGGCTAAATTGCCGTGAATGTAATTTTTATTTGATCTATTGCAGCTGACTTAATACATTTTTTGATCCATGTTTATTTAATTTTATATAAAAAAAATTAAAAATAAACAAGCTTTGTACAAAAGTCACTAAGTTATGTAACAATTTGTACACGAATTAAAAACATATACTTTAATTGTAGAGCCCTAATAGAAGGAAACACATTGAGTTTAATTACTGTATTCTTAACCGTTGAGGATAACCTTGTCTGGAACTAATCCTGAACGTAATATCGGGTCATGCTTATCATAAAAATGCGTTGTCATCAGGACGGAAGGGTTTTGTAAAATTTCAGCTCCGTTATGTGAGAGGAAATGGATCTAATTACGCTTGCAAGATTTGACCCGAACATTTCACAAAGCAACATACTAATATACTAACATACTAATATACTAACATACTAACATACAAACATACACTGCAAGTTAAATAAATGCCTATGTATGTAGCGAAGCGACGCGCGATTTACTCGTAGCAATAATATAAGGATTTAATTATTTCAACGATCGATTAAATGCGAACTCCATTCGTTTTATGATTTTGTTTCGATTTTAATTAAAGATGGTAGTTGTTACTGCAGTTGTTGGTTACGTTCAGTTTACTGCGCACAGAACATAACGGTTTGATACTGATTTCATTTCAATGCAAAATAATTGTTGTTAACACACTCATATTATATTAGGATTTCTTGTGTTGCTGTTGACATTTCAAATAATGACCTACGAATAAACATTGACCTGTCAAATGTTTGCTCAGCCGGGAATCGAACTCGTCCCTTCAAGGTTACAACTAGAATATAAGGTCAAATTTAATCAGGCGATTTAATTTGGTTACTTGTATTCTAATTCCTTGTACTACAAATTATACATGCAAATGATGTCGCCAGTCGGGCAGTACTCATTGCGAGAGAAAGCAGCTAAGGATGGATGGGTGGCGCCGGTTGACTTCAACCCATAACTGTTCTATTACTGGGCTCGGGTCTCTACATATGAGGGGTGCAGACCGTAGTCCACCACGCTGGCCATGTGCGGATTGGTGAACTCCACACAAATTCTAAAACTTCATGTGGAACTCTCAAGAGTGCAGGTTCCCTCATGATGTTTACTTTCACCGAAATAAGTGATAATCGACTTCTGATTGACTTAGGCGAAGTATCCTAATGGTTTATACGAAGCCTAATGTAATATGTTCTACTACCCACCAATTCACTCAAAAAGTAAGTAAATAAATATCTTTGGACAACTCACAGTCGGCCATCTGACCCCAAACTAAGCGTTAGCTTGTACTATGGTGATCAGATAACTGATAAACATACATATATACTTTTAAATACATACCTTAATAGATATTTATATTACACACCCAGACACACAGAACAAACATTCCTGTTTATCACAGAAAAGTTTGACCTGGGTGGGAATCGAACACACGACCTCCGGTGTAGTAGTCAAGACCACTAACCACTAGACCAAGCGGTCTGTCAAAAAGGAGAAAAGAGAGCCAATAACGCAACGTGATCGGTCGATAGAAATTTTAATTGTATAATTTTAGATAATGCTTCGAGAGACCTGAGGATCATTGAAACCAAATACAAAGTAAGAACGCAATATAAAAAGTTATACAAGGTCGTTAATATTGAGCTTCAAAGCTAAGATACATTTATTAATGGACTATATTACACAGAGAGAGAATGAGAGATTAATAACAATAATGCAAAATACGGAAGCGAAATGAGAAGAAAGGAATCAGGAAGAAAATCGTTACAGAGATTGGAAACTTATTTGAGGTACAAATATAGAGAATAATAAAAATGAAGGTAGGTACGCATAAAGGAAATTTTGTCGTGTCGACGTAATATGTTTTCCCCTTAGCGTGAACACATGATACTTGCTTTTATAAGATATCTGTATAACTAAGTGAGATTATTGAAGTGTGGGGATTTCTTTGTTATTTGATTACACTCTCGGTGATGTTTTACGATTTAAATTGAAAAGTAAGAAGTTGATCATGTCTGTCATAGGATCCTAGGTCCTCCAAAATATTATAGATTTAAAGTTTTCTCTTTATAACGAAACTCAAGGGACTGAGTATTTTTTATCGTTATTATGGATTGGACAAATACATAGTACATATGTGGGTTATAATGTAAACCATCCATTTCGTGTTCATTTCTTCTTTACAGGAACTTTATCTTTAGTAAAGGTTAAGTTTACACTGTATTTTAATTTCGATCTTGCTACGAATAGCTCGTATATGTATTCAGTTAACGTTCGTAGACTAATCAAGAAAAATACAAGGTTATGTACATATGTATTGATGCTTCGTTTACTTTTTCGTCTTTTTCCTTAACATATACTTGCTGAAATAACCTATTACATACATTGCTACAATGACCATTTAACTTCGGTAGACACCAACGGACGAGTTAGTCCGAATAAGTATGGCTCGCGCGGAATCCCACGAGGTGACGCGACGAAGCACGAAGTTCAACTTGGAATATTCTACGGGCTGCATAAAAAAAACAAGCTTTACGCTGATGATTGTATCGTTATAATAACGAAGTGCGACCCAGTTCGCACAGCTTCCGAAACCGGCGGAGACGTGCCGTGTAACGAACCAAACAACGGATGATTAATGATCGCACGGACCGGCGGGCTGCGGCTGTCGGAGGCTGCGGCTGCGTTCTGGTGGAGATAGCGCCAATACGGTCCGCCCTCCTTTTTTGTAGCCTCATGTAGTCCTCTCTTTTGCGCTTCACAAAACCCACGTCGTACGCTCAGGTCTTCGGTGGAATCAATTTTGTTGTTCCCAATTTTCATTTACTCGTAGCAAAATAAATGTGTCGGTCCCAATTGGATGTAGTTAAGTGAAAAGAAACGTTGTCAAAAATGACTTCAGTGCACCAAAATGATTGTAAACCTTAATAATATACATATACACTACATTACAAACAATTAATGTTAAATATATATATATATATCAATTAAATGTATTGACATTACACCAGTAAAGTTTTCAGGAACATTTTAAGGAAATTAGCACAATTAGGTGGTCTTATCACTGGTTAGCGTTCTGTTCCAAACAACCTACTATATGGTAATATATAGTTTTTTTATGATTTTTGTTCAAATCTTTGGAAGTGACTAAAAATATTAATGTTTAAAATAATCTTGGTGCAGTGAACTCGTTTTAGAACATGCTGTAGATTTCGATCCATTTCGTTAACTACGAACATTTGACGTGTGAAGAGTTGATAATATATTCCCATATCGTCGTTCATCAGAAACAATGGTATCACCGATGTGTTGTCGGTCAAGAACTGTCTCTCACAAGCTTAGTCTCGAACACCAGGCTATAATTACTGACATTACGTTACGTTCGCTATGGAATTTCTAATTAGAATTCTTCGTCTCAAATAACTGCAACCGTGGTATTGCAGCGACACATTATATAGAACACAGTCATATTTACTAGGAACTTGGTCGTTTTAAGGTTTTTCATGTGACCGTTGCTCGTGTACGCGATGCCGCGATGTCGTTAACTTTTATCACTTCTCGTAGTCGACGCGATAATTTCTTCACAGTTAAAACAACGTTTAGTGACATTACGCTAAGTAACGCGTTAGTTTGGCGTGCGAGAGTCGTTTGAGCGTGCAGCCGGTCGCCTTATTTGCGTTTCGATTTATATTAAACGTGTGCAGAGTATTGATTGTACCGCGGGCAGTGGTGCTGCGACACCACATCTAAGGTCGTTACTGCACTGGGCTGATGGGATGGTGCGTTTTTTTAATGCTGCTTTTAGATTAAGGATTTGCAATTATCGACCTATTAGTTACTTGGCGATGCTGTTTAGGGTTTATGTCACTGTACTTTGCTACGAGTTCCTTCTAAAAATATGGCTTATACTCGGTGGAAATCCGATCTAGAACTTTTACCATAAAAATTTGACAATTTCGATTTGAATTTTTATCATATAAATTTGACAAATTCCATCTGCAATTTGCACCGAGTATAAAAGTAGTTGTAAGTAAATATTTGTAGTCATTTGTTTTTTTTTAATTTTTTATTACCTGACTTTGATTTCTTTTATATTCAATAAATGTATTTAATGAAGATTATGTAATTTTAATAATTGAATTAACATTAATTATTTGAGAAACGTTTCGATGTTTCATTTGATCAAAGCTTCGATCGGTTTAGATCAGATCGGTTGAGTTCGCCTGTAATTAAAACTGTGGCCAAACAAAAGCGATGCACTTGCGAATAGCGTTTAGGATGCAACTTTTCAAACTACTTTTGGTTCATGTTAACTCTTCTTCACGTTCCGAAATTATTAATGAAGCTAGCGAGAACAATTTGGCGAGTTTATCTTTGTTAGTTTTTATAATATGTAGCAATAGTTCGCAGGAATTTAATCAAATGCTTTTTATTAATACATAATGAAACCGTTGCATAGAGCACTATGATCAAGTAATATTTGTAAGTTTATTCATAAGGAAATTAATACTCTGGAGCGTAAATAAATTACTCTATTTTTATGGTGTATCAACATCTTTAAACGCGTATTCGTGTTATCTTAACATCGTGAATTAAACATGCAACAACCAGAATGTGGTGAATTAAAAACAATTTCAACATTCATAGGCTTCTTATTTGCATATCTATTGCTTGTTTGTTTCAAAAAACTAATACACACTGTTATCTTGAGTGTCACCTATTCGTAAGGATTTAACCGTTGGTTTATTTTTGGCTTTTTGGGGGCGAAAAACGGTCGACTGATATTCGCAAGGGTTTGACCATTGCCTTACACAGTTCCCATGTGATACGTTTAAAGCGCTATTAATTACAACCACTTGCTTAATAGGGAACATGTTTACGCCGATCGTACAGTTTAGGCATTCAGACGCGTCGGTTCGCTGGCGGAGTAGATAGCGCGTGCAGATCATCTAACACACTATCTGTGTTAGAGATTATTCGGTTTTAATTTTACGTTTGATGTTTGAATTTTGTTACAGTTAAAGTTTTTAAGTTTATTTTAACGGTTCCTCATTTTGTCGTTTATAATTACATGTACTGCTTTTAATGGACTCAGCGTGTTGACCCTAATTTATATTTTAGGTCCAATGCAATTATGTGGAATTAAAAAAAATGCAAAATTTGTATTGACTTGTAACCTCCCATATCGATCCGTATAGAAACGATGGAGTATGCTATAAATCTCTTGGTATACTATACGTTCTCAATGGTGTGCCATTAATGGGTTGAAGCCATCAATTAAAACTAATTAAAAAGCGGTTTAGTCCGCATTACCATCACAATTGAATAGTCGATTGGTCGCACCGTCGCCATTGTGATGCGCGACACGGCCTCCCTGATAAATAACAAAGTGGGCACAGAAAATAGTTGAACGCGGACTGATGCTTGGTAAGGGTTGCCAGATACAAAACACTTAGCGGTCTGATATTCATTTTTTTTTATTTTTATGTGATAAGCTGGCAAATGAGAGGACGGGTCACCTGCCCGGAAGGGAAGGTAATAGACACGCAAGTAAGAGAAAGAAACAGGGGAAGCAGTATATTGCTCAAGCGACAGGAATCAATAACGATATCGACTGACCCCAGATACACCAACAACGTACGTACAACAACGTACAACTAAATGAAGGCGAGAAAAAATATATTTAAAAAACTTAAAATCGTTGGTAATTAGGGATTTCAATCGGGAAAAATAAATATTACAATTTAGTGACTCTTTATCGTTCTGTGTGTCTGCTAGACGTATGTCAGAATTTTGATGAACTGAGTGACAAAATAAAAGAATTTTGACTTACGATAATTTTAAACGATTACTTCAAATAGAATATAATTTAGAGTATGTCTAACTATGTAATGATCAGTCGCGCGTAATTAAGTTGTCTAAGTTTTTCCACGATGAAGTTACAGGGAATTGGAAATAGCCCGAATAGCTTTAAAAAAGATTGGTACGGACGAGCCTTTTCGATTTTTTGCTCGGCGGTCGCACTTCCGGGGCCCCAGTTCTTGAATATATTAGTTTATTTTTACGGTATTTTAGACATATTGTAGACGTTATATGAAATGTCTAGATATTGACAATCCAGCCGAATCTCAACCATGTGACAACCCTATGCTCAATCTTTGTTCAACGGAGGCATTGACGATCACGTTGTTGGGTAACACGAAAATTGCATTTGTACCAATAGAATTGAAAGGAAAAGATAGGGTCGAAGATCTGTGTGAGGGATGTGGAATTAGAATTTCGGTAATGGTTATACATATATGATGTATACCGGTTTTAGATCCGGTAGCAGACGTAAGATTATTTCAGATATACCGTTACGTCAGGATAGTTTCATTTCCGAATATAACATTTTTAATTGTTAACGTAAAACACAATTTGTTGATGATTTTTCATAGAAAGATGCGTTCTTAATATTATTTACATAGTCGAAGTATTTTGAAATTATTAAATTTTCATGTGGATAAAAGGGTTATTTTACATGCTTGATTATATCGGTACCGGTTCCGGAAATCTTTTCCCGGATCCCTGGTCTCTGGAACTCTGCAACAACCCAGTCGAACAAGCCTGCTCCGTTTCCCCATTCAGCCAATAATTTTCAAAATTTCATAAAGACGAATATTGCGCATACAAAAGCTACGCTCGAATCAGAGTCTACGTGATACCTGTTCCGTCCGTAATGGCGCGGAATATGAATGAACGTCAGGAGTGATTGGAGCACGTCCGCTCTTTGCCAGTGGACGCACGTGTGTGTGTGTGTCAATGATGAGTGAGGGCTGATGACTCATGACATATGAGACATTGTTGACCGTTTTGGCGACTATATAGGATTTAAACATTTTGGGCTTTCAGGATTTTTATAATACGGCCTTTGTATTATTTTGACTTTCGCTAAGTAAGCTATCGGTTAGTAAATAAATGTCGGTTCCTAACACGAAATAAACAGTTTTCATTTCATTTCAATAGAAGTAATTGACTTTCATCCATCTGTCCTTGGATGCCCACTGCTGGACAACGACTTCTTCTTATTTGGGTTATTCTTTTAAGTTCTGAGCCTTTTAAATTTAGCAAAAGGCCAATGTCTTCTTCAGGTATTCATTGCTACTGGTTTTAAGGCGTCCTGTACTCCAATTTACAAGGCGCGGCCTTCATTCCATGGACCGTTTCCCATCCACCAGTATAGGTCCTGTGGCTAGTCCAATGCCACCTTTAGCTTAGTTAATAAAGTACTCTGTTTATAACCACAACCAAGAAACGCGGTACGCTAAAAGCTGTATTCTTCTTTAAAATATATAAACTTTTCTCGCGCACTCAACGTTAAATGGCTTTCGTAGTTCTGTAGGTTTTGGATAAAAATAGCGAATCACTGTGGATAAAAGAAACTTCTTCGTTTCGCTGTGTTTCTTCTTTTAAATCGGTCTGGTTGTTGCTTTTATTTAGTTGAAATGATTCTTCTGAATTTTTAATATTTAGTTCTTTTTGTCAAAATGTGATGGTGATGGGTGTCAAGAGGATTTCTGTATTCCGAATCAACGATTAATGATGCCCTGACGATGGATTTGTAGCCTTGTCAGTGACGTCATATGTATAGCGAGGGTTCTCGAAGTTGATATACTACCGAGGCATGTGACAGATAAATGTTTATTTTCGGGTCATGGATGGGAGCTAGGTAGTGTATTCTTAATGTTGTTAATTTAGTGTTTCACAGTATTTCTCAGTGTCTTTAAGTAAGTAAAATACATATATTCCTTTTGTTTCATGACGTAGCAATATAATATTATTTCACAAATACAAGGTTTCATTTCCCGAGGTTAGTTTTGAGATAATAATAATTGTATGGACCTTCGGTCACGTTCATCCCTCACTTGTTAGCCTTGCGACGTTTTAACTGACGCTTCGTTTAATTAATTTGAAAGTATTTTAAGACAGTTGGCAATATTTCTTTTCTTTTATGTATTCGTCGGCCTGTCAGCTTCGTTGTTAGCGACCCTGCCCGTGTAGTGAGAGGTCTCGATTTCGATTTCCGCTCGTGTTAGATATCTATGTGGCAGATTAATGTTTGTTCTCGGGTAGTTTGTACGTTGGTGCTACGCTACCGTTGATGTTATAAGTATTGTGTAGTTTACACTGTGTTACACAACTGGTAAATTATATCTAACTAAATAGGATAGGAGGCCGGTAACTGGTAAAATTTATATGGATGCTACAGATTGCCCGCGGCTTCGCCCGCGTGGTAGGTACTTTTATAAAAAGTACTTATGTGGTATTCCAGACTATAATCCGTGCTGAATTGCTGAATTTCATCTAGATCGGTTCAGTACTTTTTGCGTGAAGAAGTAACAAACAGCTTCTCAAAAATTTTCACATTTATAATATTAGTAGGATTTTATCAATAAACTAGATCGATCAGCTATAATTGTGTATTGAGCATATTACTCCTTTACAACAAAACCTCTATTCGTATCCTTGCTCAGCGGACTGATGAGTGCCCACTATTAGTAAGCTATTACTAATCTTTTTAGTAATAGGACTAGGTTGTACAATACACAACGCAAATAGCGGCGCCGGTGGAAATACGGGGAAAAGCGTTGCATTTACAATGCCCTCTCTAACTGGAGTAAGCGCGTAGGGGTGCGATTGTTGTGGAAGGCGTAGCGATTTGATTTTAATGTTGTTTACAGTTACGGTTTACAGTTTTTATTAATTATAATTCATTTTTGCATTAATAATTGTTGTAATTTTTCGTTACTTTACACTTTTTATTTTTCATGTATGTCATTATTCTGTGTTTATAATTTTATACTTTAAAGATGTCATTAACAGTCTTTATTGTTGTTTTTAAGTGACACAAACGAGTTTTTATGTTTAATGTGAAATCTTTTTAATTTTCACGTTTACTCGACAGCTGCCGTTGATTTACGTACGTATCTTTGTAATTAATCACATAACACATCAATTCATTATCTGTTTTACAACTTACTGCATCGGAATTTCAAATGATATGCTTATTTACCAACACATATATGTACCTACGTGATGTGATATGTAAAGTTAGTTACATTAAAGTAATATAACTTGTATTTGAAGGTTGCTGTTGTTTGAGTTGATTAACATACAATAGTTTTCGCGGCACCCGCCAACCTTGGTGTGACAACCGCTGAATAAATCATGAGGTTTTTGTTATATTCTTTTAATAAAATTTAATACCAAATCACGTGTTTTAACTGTAGTGACTTTGAAGTGAGTGTAGGTGATGTTATTATTTCTTTGTTCTGTTGCGCTTGTTGATATAACACGGTTGTGTTAGTTTCTATTTAACTTTAACTACTGTGATGTGAAAAGTTTATTTAGTAGTTTTTTCAAGTTTTGTACTAAACTTTGTAATTTATGGATACCAATTTATATTGCCACTTCTCATTGACATCACTACATTTGATATGACATGAAAATAAGTTGTTTAATTTCTTTCTTTAAAACGTTTTCAAATTTAGTTGTAATATTCGTCTAACAGTGAAATAGCTATATAATTTTTTGAATAGTTTGTGGCTCAAATTTTCATAGTGGAACGTATCGCGACATATTTAGTGTGCCTGTCCGCTGCTGCTCCCCGCTCCCCGCTACCCGCTACTCACAGTGCGCGCTACCGACCACTTAATCCCCGCGAGTCCGGCGGCACGATATAATAAGAGTAAATAACCCGCTTCACTTTTTATTCCATGGATTTTATTATTGCACTTCCCGCTTCTGACTTTTGGTACATTTTTTTTCAAAATGTTTCCCCTCGTTCTGTTTTTTTAAAAGTGTTCGAATATTATCTTCTCGTGAAAACACAAAAGTCGATCGATTTTTACTGTGTGCTGTTTGAGGCTGATTGCTCTGTTACATTATGTGGGAAGCTTGTGTGAGTGCGTTTATTTATGCCTTTGTTTGTGTGCTTTAAGTAAAAAGTCGATAGACTATTACCTACTTGATTGTAGAGTCACATCATTATCACACAATTGTAATGAAAATTGTAACTTAGGGCTTTTAGGTCAAGGAATCGAATGGTCGCGGCTTTATGAAAAAACAAACGATATTTGCTATTTTAGAAATTAGTGGAGTGAAAGATAACAGGGCAGTCAGTCTTCCTAAATTACAAACAGATCACGACACCGTTGATTGATTTAGTCGCTTGCTTCTACTGGATTTAGTAATTATGTTTTTCACTAGATGGCGGTGATTTATGAATTATCTAAGAGCGTTATACGTTGAAAATGTTGATCAGAGAACATGAATTATCATGTAGGGTACATGTAAATTCAATTAAATAGCGCTATACAGTCGGCGAAAAACGTAAATTTTCGTTTCAATTTAACGCGCCCATGTCGGAATAGCACGACAATTGGAGTGACAAGTATATTAAAGCGCTGCCGACATCAAAAGTGCAATTTGTACAACGTCGGTGTACTGTTGAAGAGTACCGTCAGCAAAAAATAGGACGCGGTCATGCAACTTGTATTTAATTAAGGATGTTGTGTTAAGCCCAGTAATTTGTAGAATTTATAATCAGTATTTTTTTTGGGAAACAATTCTTTTGCGCACTGGCCATCCTGCTATGGATCGCGCTGCTGTTGCGAATTTTGCCATTTCAATCAGATATCGGAAGCCTTTGGCCGATATCTCCCGAACTGGTCACTAATGCCCCAACCAAACCGCAGTGATGCAGCCTGGTCACTTACAGTATTGGGCAATTATTGGGTTGAAAGAAGCCCAAGGGGCCGAATTGAAAACCTTTTTTGAAGTCTGTTAAAATGAATAAGAGTAACTTTAAGATGCTTCAAGTTATGAAACTGGAGAAATGATTCGTGGCGCGGCCTCAGCTGAGACCTTGACCGGTGACCCACATACAAACTGGAACATACTTCGTTTGTGGTTAAACGATATCGGAAACACTACCAACAAGACAGATATATCTTGTTATGGATCCAAGCTTATATTATAAAGAGGAAAGATTGCGATATGTTTGTTTGTTTATCCTTTATTGTACTTCAAAATTATTCAAAATTACTTAATGCCAAAAGGTATTTTCTACCAGTACCATCTGTGTATGTATGTAACGAATAAGTGCAGAAACTGCTACACCAATTTTCAAAGTACTTTGACTATTTGAATGCTACGTTATCCCTGAGTAATATCCTACTAAAGTTTATGAAGAATGTTTGTTACTTATTCATCCAAAACCTTCTGAACGGATCTGAATGAAATTTGGCTCGGATATAGATCTTAGTCTGGAATAGCACATAGCGTATTGTTAATCAACATAACACGTGGGTGAAGCAGCAGTTAGATACTTCTAAGTTATATTTATGCCGCGAGAAGGAGCGCGAGAAGTGCTCGAAACCGGCGTACACTTATATGAAAGTAATCGTAGGAACCTATTCCAATTTAAAACATTTAGTATCCGTGGCAATTCAATTAAAACGATATATCTGGATAGGGGTATTATCCATCTCATCCCATCACGGCCCACAATTGAACACGACTCTCTTCTCTGAGTGAGAAGGTTAAAACCATAGTCCACTGCGTGTGGATTGGCAGACTTCACACACCTTTGAGTTTTGCAAACTCCCCGACATGCAGGTTTCCTCACGATGTATTCCTTCACCGTTATAGCGAGTGACATTTAAATGCTTAAACCGCACATAATTCCGAAGAGTCAGAAGTGTGCGCCCTGGGATTTGGCTGGATCCCCCGCGTAGGAGGTCGAATTCTTGACCACTAGACTGTCAGCTGTATTATACTTTTGTAAATACGAAGAAAAGTGTACTATAAATATGTCAGGTTTGTGTGGAACAAGAATGATGCCTTGAACAAGACAGCGGGTATCCGCTGGATTCAAAGGGCTCAGGGCGAGTCAGAGTGGCGTAAATTTGGACAGCGGACATCTAAAGGCTGATGGATGGATGGTATGGAAAAAAATCCAGATGTAATTTGCATCGAGTGCAGACGTGTGTTTCGTCGGTTATATTACGTTCGGTTATATCTCGTCACTTTGTTTGAATACATTAATTCCGACTAGCGTGTCAGATCATCGCGTCTAAGCAATGATACTCAGCTTGACTGGCGATTAGGGTGCGTACCGGGTACTCTCTGTTATTGAATGGGTATTACTGCGCAGGTAGCTACTTTATAATGAGAAAGGATGTTTATTGTAATAATTACATTCAATCTTCTGGCTTTCATTAAGTGAGCCCGAAGTTCCTGTGATGAAATAAAAGGAATATAATTTCTATTTACAAGCTTTTTATTTAACTTGCAGTGTGTTTGTACATATATATTTTTATATTAGTTTGTTACGGGTCAAATATTGCAAGCTTAATTAGACCCACTTCCTCTTATACTACGGAGCTGAAATTTTGCATAAGCCTTCCGCCCTGGTGACAAGGCATTTTTTTGACAAGTATGACCTGATACTACG
>DWJZ01006229.1:0-13228 GCA_018249125.1 Asbolis capucinus
CACAAGCTAACGCTTAGTTTGGGGTCAGATGGCCGTGTGTGAGTTGTCCAAAGATATTTATTTATTTATATTTATAACTGACCCCAGATACAACAACAACATACCATGTCAGGACGGATAACAGAAGAAGAATGGGGAGGAGGATGGATGAAGGACGGAGAGAAAAAGAAGATTGAACTGGCTGCCAACCGGAAAACGAAGAACCGTTTGACGGCTGACTCAAGCAGGGTGGTAGCCAGCCAAATGGGCTTCACAAAAAGATAAAAATCCTTCCGCAAAGCCTTAGTTTGCATTTCACTTCTGTACTCCTCTTCTCTCTCTGATAGGCCAGCATGGGATTGGGACTTGTATTCTAAACCGTATAGTAGATATATAAAATAAATTTATATAAAATGTATTCCTATGTTATATCCACCGTCCTTTGTTAACAGGCAGCTTTGTTCACAAATTAGATTTCCATCTGAGGTAAACATGAAGTATACGAAGGACAAACTTGTCTTCATTAAATTTACACTTAAAATATCAGAATAATGAAATTATATGCCCTTGTTCGCTCATAGCCTGCTTAATCCACAGCCGGCAGGATCGGAAGGTGGAATTGCAACAGCTAGTGGCAATATTTTCATTACCATTTTCCGTACTTAGGTTTCAAGGTAATCTCCAATAAGTATGGTCAGTTGGAAGTCGTTAAACCTAATCGGATTTCTTGCAGCGACCTAATAGCCTTCGACGTTTTACCGATTTCAAAATAAGGAGGAGGTTCAATAAGATTTTTTTTTATGATCGTACCTAGTTTTTTCTACCGGTTTACCGGTTTTATTAGGTAGGCCGATTGTGATCAGTCTTTTTTTATTTGTAAGCTAATCCCGTTTAAATATGGGTGACATGAGACGAGTTAATTTATGTACTACATATTTTTGCGAGTATTTTAAGTTTTCTTTAATAATGCATGTTTCATAGACTTGGACTTGGACTGGCTGATGGTCTCATTTCTTTAACTATGCCATTTGAAGACGTGGCTCTTGAACACATGGACAGTTTTCAATTCAGGACAAAGATTTCAATGTACGTCAAGAGGTACGACCATGAACTTGGCTTACTTTTGTTATGCCATTTACCGCTCAGTCGACGGGAAGCATTAGATTACTGTGTCGTTACTCAAAAGGCGAAGTTCCTTTCGTACTGGTAGGTTGGATAATGTTGAAAAATTGCTTCGGTGTGGCTTACTCTCCAGTCGCAATTCTTGACACAGCTATATTTTTTAAAACAGTTTTTCTTGTTTAAAGACTGAGGTATAATATTTGAATTTAAAAAATGATGTTGACGGTGAAAATGAGTGGTGACTAAGCGGTATTCTCCAAAATACTCGTAGTTATCTAAAATTGTAATACTAAAAAATAAATTACCTATTCACCTAAAAATTTAATTTTTTTTAATTTGTTTAATCTTCCTAATGGGTGTTTTTATCTAATTATTTATTTAAACTTTAGATGACTGACCTTTGAAACTTTGTAGGTAAATTTCTGTTACATTTCAACTGTCTAAATAAGTTTTATTTTATAAAATATGTATCTGCATTTATTTGATCTACCTCATCTTCATACATCATCACGAAATAATACTACAATAATTTAACGAATAATCATTAAACTGGAATCTGGTTTAATAAATAATCATTAAACAAATTTAAAATTTGTTTAATTAATTTAATTAACAAATATATATATTTTTTTATTATTTCACAATAATTATTATTTATGTACATAAAAATTTACTAGATTTGTGAAATATTTAACTACTACTCGCCTTTCGTGTGGTGATCTGTTAATTCCTAAAAGGAAACAAAATTATTTTTGAATTTGAGTTATATATATAAATTACCTCAATAAATGTCATTTTATGAAACTGACCTTGAACTAGTAAGCACCTTAGTCTATAAAATATACTCGAAGACATAGAGAAAGATTCCGATATACATATCGTGGGAAAAAAGTTTTGAAATTAGTCCATTCGTTTTTGAGTTTATTTTCCTCTTTAAATTCTAGCGTATATTACAAATCTCTAGAAACTGAACATCAAAATTCATTATTGTGGTTATTTAAAAACAAATTTCATGTAACTCCTCAAAAATATAATGAAAATTCCTTACTAATTACACCTGTAATTCGTCTGAAACAAGTCTAATGGACCAACCAAAGCTATGTCAATCAAAACATACCTTGTTCCCGGGAGTATCAAATCGGTGTAAGGGTGATTCGTCTAGGAAGTGTGGAAATGCAACCATAATATAGTGGAGTTTGTTCCACCTTTGCGAACTTAAATATACGACGATATTTTGTTTCACGTCGCTGTAAGCACATGATATAATAATTTGTTTTTCTCAATTTTGTTTCACTTTCATTTCAACCCATAATTGGCGTACTACTGGGCTCAACTGGTCTTCTCGCATAATATGAAGGGGTATAGGCTAGAGTCCATCACGCTAGTCAACTGCGAATTGGTAGATTTCACACATTTTTACGCAACTTATGAGGAACCAGGAGTGCAGGTTTTCTCACGATGTTTTCCTTCACCGATGTAAGTAATAATTAACGTTTTGAAAATTAGCGATATACGTACAGGGATTTAGCCCAGGACCCAGGTTTACGTGGAAATAAATAAATAAAATAAATAAATATCTCGTGACATCTCACACACGGCCATCTGACCCTAAACTAAGCGTGAGCTTGTACTATAGTAATTAGACAACTGATAAACATACATAAATACTTTTAAATATATACTTATGTGCATATTACACCTAGACACACAGAAATAACATTCCTGCTCATCACAGAAACGTTCGACCTGGGTAGGAATCGAACCCACGACCTTCGGTGTAACAGTTAGGTTCACTAACCCCTAGACCAACCGGCCTGACAAATTAATATCCCAACCAAAATACGCAGACCACAACGCTCCTATTACTGGTATGGGGTATCCGCGACGTAGAAAGTGCAAGAACAGAGAGAGCGAATACAGAGATAATTAAATCCCACTAACATATAAATGACATAATTTGTTGATAGATTGGTTGGATGCATGGCTGTTTGCTACTCTTTCACGCAAAAACCACTAAAATAATTAGCATGAAATTTCCTCAGAGATAGACTATAAACTAGAATAGCATATCGGCGAAAACCAAAATTATTACAATTAAAACCCCTGCACTACGATTTTCTGTCACTAGAACATAAACTCCATTCGGTGTCCACGTGAACATGACCGAAGAGGAACAGCTGGGTAATAAGGTAGCGCCTCTAATAAGGATACGCCGTTGCCGCGTCTTGCCAATTGCTCACCAATTATGAATGACTAATTGACTCCGGCACGTCTACCTCTCATGTCTTGTTTGATTCATAGTACAAGCATTGTGGACTTGAAGGTTACCTGACAGTTACCTTATAGGACCTTGGTTTGCCTGATCTGTTTTTTCAAGATCTACGTTTGGGCATAATTTTTGATTTATTTTTTACGTTCCTACACTTGGTGCGATGCAATTACGTATTATGTACCTATGATTCTCAAACTTTAATTTTTTTGTTTTGCTTTACATTTTGTTGGATAATGTTTCTGATTTCATCGAACTTGTTTCGATCATAAATTAATATTCAGTTTAAAATATTATAAATTGTATGATACATCCATATTTTCCTAGCTCCTATCCGGTTTGAAGGACCATAAGTATATTTACTTTAGATTGTAAGATTATAGTTGAACAAAGAGAAATCAATTACAATAAATAGCTACCTTTATAAGTAGATAAATACGTTTTACGTTGCTAAAAGATATTACAATAAATCATGGAAAACTTCTTGGAGGATCTTGGATCATGGAGGATATTACTTCAAGAAATACATATTCACTTAATACTCTATATAAGAAGCTTAAAATTCACACTTAAGTGATGAAGGTATCTAGTATGAACGAGAAATCTAAGCAAGCAAACAATTCTTCACCAGTAAATATATTTCTTCGATGAAATGAAACAGACTCTGTCCTATGAAGTTTGAAGCGCTTGTTATTATTTCATGTGAACAAATTTTTTGAGATGTCAGATCGCAGAAGGTAGGCCCAATTGTTTTAGATACTTTTATAATGATTTTAAAAATGTGTTAACCTAGTCTTGTCACACTTGACGATCAATTATTGTTTTGATGGTATTGATTTTAGAAACAGATTTTGATTATAATTCGTAAAGCACACCAATTTGAGATCATATGAATAAAAATAATACATTAAATATTTATTCAAGAAAGTATGCAATTATCCACAAAGCAAATTATGTAAATTATAATTCAACTACTAATGGCTTCTCCAAAAGCAGTGTTAACAAGTACAATAATCTGGAGACACTGTAGTGCCCCCGCCAAGTTAAGTAAAAAATATTCTTAAACACTACCCCTCCACTTTAGGATTTCCTGTATCGCATATGGCAAGGAACATAATTATGTATATACGCAACTAAAATAGACACAATCTTACTGCGGGAAAACCATATCAGTGATGTATTAAAATACAATTTGACAATGTTTATTGATGTCCCATCCAATAAATTTGCCATACTTTAGATGTTATAAGTACGCCACGGAACATTCATCTACACAAACAAGACTCAAACTCCGAAACCACACATCAGGCAGCTAAACTAGCAATATATAGAAGCACTATAATACAAGCAAACTTACGTAACAATGCTGCAGATTCTCTGCCAAGGCGACGTCCTTCAAGAGTCACCCATCATGGAATGCGGAAGCTCATAACTCCAGCGAGCCAGGTTGACCTTTGGCACCAAAGGAACGGATATTCGGATACCGAACGGGTTGTGTAACCGTGGTGGATCGATGCGACCCAAGGTTGCCGCAATACAAAGAATAGTGTACATGTAGAAAGTGCGGGTTGGGTTTGAAATTTACAACATTATTATTTGGCGATTTTTTTAAGTTCTAGAATATTATTATTTTAATAAACTAGCATTGATAGCCTTAAATTTTTGTTAGCCTAGAACTAACGTTAACTCCTTAGTTCAAATCCTGAATGCACATGTAATTTTCAAATTTATGAACCAATTTGAAATTTTATTAGTTGCAGCGGTGAAGGAAAATAAAGTAAGGAAACCTGAATGTCTGTGAGTTCCCCGTAAAGTTTGAAGGAAGAAAGAAGGTATGAAGTCAATTTATCTGCACTCAGCCAGATTGATGGACCTGTACGTCACATTGTTAGGGGAGACCTGAGCCCAATAGTGGGGCAGTTATACACTAACAGTTACATACACTTACACTTACAGTTACATACACTTGCTCTGAACTAGGGATTCCCTATGTCGCAGTTAATACAGACATTACAAATACACATCGAAATTACAACCATAGGTAACCAATTTGACAACCATTCATTTCTGAACACAAAATAAATTTTAAATCAAGCTAACTTACTTATTGAACATACAATAAAATTGTAAATTGCTAATGCCGTTTTTGAAGTATCTAGTTACAAACGCACAGACTGACCGATACACAAACAAAAAATTATGATATGTCTTACGTTAATAAATAGTCCTGATAATTTTTAAATGATATATCTTCTATAAAAGGTGAACTTATCTATAAATATTTTTGTAAAAAAATTGCAGTTATTTTTAAAGCTTTTTTCTGTTTACCTATAAATTATATTTACTTTGAATAGTACCTCAGTAAGTGAATTTTTGTAATTCTTTTTGAGGTTAATAAATTCTTAAACCATAAAATAGAAATCGACGGCTTACAATCCTGTTGTAGATAAGAATAAAACGTACGTTACGTAAAGAACATGTTTGCATAAACATTCATTTCACACTTGTATTCCATGTGTCGCAGAATTTACATAAACATTTGCCATTCAAATTATATACACAATGAGTATAGTGAGACGAAAATATTCTCTCGAAAATCGAACCTGAAAACTCTTACTTGCAGCTAGGATTACTACGAATATCAAATAGGTTACAGCGCCATCAAAATCAAATAAAACCTAATCTGAGCGATGTTTTTGCGTCGTTTGGATTCTTTATAAATTATTTCTTGACTATATTTCAAAGATTACAAAACTAAATTTAATACTTTAATTGGACAGGCCGGTTGGTCCAGTAGTTAGTGAACCTGACTACTACACCGAAGGTCGTGGGTTGGACCCACCCAGGTCGAACGTTTCTGTGATGAGCAGGAATGTTTGTTCCGTGTGTCTGGGTGTAATATCTGTATAAGTATATATTTAAAAGTATTTATGTATATTTATCAGTTGTCTGTCATAATACAAGCTAACGCTTAGTTTGGGGTCAATTGGCCGTGTGTGAATTGTCCAAAGATATTTATTATTATATCATTAATTAATGGTATTATATTTTTTAATATTTTGTAAAATACAATTTTACTTGTTTTCTCCAATTTAGGTAATTGTAAAACACGGTAAACAACTTATTATTGCTCATTAAATTTCAAGAAAGGTATCAAAATTTCTTGTTTATTGAGTGTTGTCATATTTCAAGGAAGTTTTAATTATGTTTTTCGTATATTGAATACCAAATATCCAATACATAAAACGTAAAAAGATCCCAATATTCTTTGCTATAAGTGGCAAAGGAGTAGACATCACAAATACAAGTTTTTTATTCATGCACTATCTCGTTGCATTTTTGATCTGGATTTTTTCATGGAAATTTGGCAAAGTTTGTATGGTGATTATACCAGATTATTCTGAGGAGGCCTAGAGCATACTCCACCACGCTGTCCAATGCATATGCACGGGATCTATCTAGCACTATCAGATATCTATATGGGAGGCTAGAGGCCAACCCAAGTGTCGGATGTTTTTATGCCACCTGAAACCCGACATGGCCAACGAATGCTATTACGTCCCCTCCGAAACACGGTAGTGGTTATCGAACGTTTGCCACCAGTGACCATCCTCTTATCGACCGCAACCGCTGTTGGTTAGCTTTTTTAACAATTCAAAACAAGCCACCGGGATATAAGTGCTTCAAATGTAATTCAACAACTTCGTATGAATTTCTTCTTATTCATTAAGATCAACTAGAGCCACATCCTCCGAAGACTGTAAAAATTTATAAAAAGCCGTAATGTGTAACTTCGATCGACTTGTTCGAAAGACGGAATATTTAAAAGTTCACACTACTTTTTCTAGTTTCATTTATTTATTATTTATTTAATACTTTATTGTACACTTTTTAAAAAGACAGTACATATAGAAAATTAGTACAAAGGCGAGCTTATCTATAGCTGAGATTTCTTTCAGCCAACCTAACTGGTGTGCGAGAAACGGATGTTAGAGGGTTATGTAAGTGTACTTAAGAGAAGAAGAAAAAATAAAAATATGTAGGAAGAATCATCAAAATCATAGTGAAATTATTTATTTCATTATATCAGTGCAATATATCCCTTTCGTACCTTTTATTCGTAAATAAATCTGCTTGTATGTAGCATGTGAAAAATGTTGAGTCGAACAGTCGTCCGAACCTACCTACCTACAGAGGTATCCTTTAAAAAAATAACTTACATGATATGCATGTTGGTATACGCCTAAACACACACACGCACACACTCAGAAACAGTATACAAAAGTATTTTACAAGTAACTTTTTGATGTGATTTTTATCGCTAGTTTAAAAAACGGAAATCCGTACTTGGCTCATACATAGATATATTTAAAATGGACTATTCATATTAATAAAAAAATGTCACTGCTGATAAGATATTTTGTAAATAAATAAGAAATGCATGCACCTCTTGTTTATTTGTGTTTAATCTTTGACCGAACCTTGGTTCTAAGTCTAATAGGTTTCGAGGCTTAATTTTTATCGTTCGTGCTATCTCTCTTAATGGCGAATGCAATCTCAGTGATATGAATCATTTCAATTTGTTGAATAAATTTTAATGTAGGGTGTAGGTTTAGTAAGAATAGTCTAGGTAGTAAGAGTAGTATAGGTTTAGTAAGGGGAGCTTAATGGAACGAAACGGAACGGACTAGAACGGAACGGAACGAAACGGAACGGAACGAAACGGAACGGGACGAAACGGAATGGAATGGAATGGAACGGAACGGAACGGGACGGAACGGGACGGAACGGAATGGAACGGAATGGAACGGAAAGAATTTCAAGGATGAATCCGCAGTGCCGCGCCGCTGGAATAATGTCTGTAGTAGTACAGCCACGACCGTAGGTGTATAGTGTTTACAGTTTAGAAATGATATAATACTTTAATTAATTTATTATTAAAGTAAAATTTACCTTCTCTTAAAATAAGCAAAGATGCTTCAGAAGTACTCATGCGATCTGAGGCTGTCGTACGTTAACGGGTAACGTTCCGTCCGATTTCACCCTTACACGCGACGCGATTTGCCGTTCCGTCAAATTCCGTTAACGTTTCTACTCGCTCTTCCTCTCTTATATAGCTTTCAATAAGTCCATCGCAATTTGGCATGTAACCATTGTATCCTAGGCTTTGTTATAAAATTAATCGAAGTAAGGACACAAAATTCTCAAAAACCTATATCCATAAATTTCATACGTTTTGAGGCTGAGTTTTGTTTTGTATGTCCTGATCAATAAATAACAAATAATAAAGTATTAGGAAATCGAAAGTTAAATTAAATGTGTATACACTCCAGTGAAATTCTAATAATGAAGGACGAATTAAATCACAATGTCCCACTTTATCTTCTTTGTTTCAGAAGTTCCTGGTGATCAATTTGAAACCTTTTCAACGGAATATTGTGTTTGTGGTTTTGAACGAAAATGAAATTATTATTTACAGGTTAATTTTCGGGGTGTATGTATTTATGAATTTATATAATTCCGTTCCTTTTGAAATATAAACCTTTATAAGATCATTAAAGGTCCAATTCTCTGTTAATTAAGAGCATTTTCTGCAAGAACGACATAGTTTCTTATTGAAATCATTACTCCAATTACAATTCCTTGAAGCTGTTAAAATTTCAAGGTTCCATGTGAACTCAATCAAAGGACACGTCTAATTTAACGAAAAACATTGTGTTGTACATGATAGTCTAACCAAAGCGCAGTTAGCCTGATCGAAAGTTGATCTCTCTAACAGGTTTCTTGCGTTCAATTCCTGCGAACCTCTAATTTTCAAAGTTAATGGGTATCAAAAGTTGATTATCACTAAGGTAAACATCGTGACGAAACCTGCACTCCTAAGTGTTCACCATAACGTCATCAAAGGTGTGTAAGTTCTCCAATCGGCACTTGGCCAGCGTGGTAAACTATTGCAAGTACCCCTCACATTGTGAGAGGAAACCCAAGTCCAGTAGTGAGACAATTACGGGTTACAGTTCTGTTACAATGTATTGTACAAGTAACGGGAAGCATCTGAAAATTTTAGCTTCTACCTAATCATTCTAAAATTACACCAACGAATTTGAAATACACCAAGAACTCTCAGAGTGATTGAGAGAAGAATGAGAATTATGTCTGAAACAAAATTCATTCTGTCAAGGAATAATTGACGATATTTTTTGACGACGTCCTATTTAGAATACTAAAGAAATTATCTCGTAATCTGAATATTATTCATGTGAGATGTAAAATAAGCAACAAATTATAATGAAAAATATTTTTGTAAGCATTCAATTTTGTACGAATATTTAATCAACTAGCTTTGAATGTGGAGCCTGTAACCCTTCTTCGGAGCCCAGGGTCATGCGGACTACATTTCGGGAATGGCTGGTCTAGAGCACACTCATGGTACATGCTCATCACATGTACCACGTCTCCATTAGATTTGTGAAGTATAAAGCATCCCATTATTTATGAGGCAATGAAACTCCTAGTAACCAAGTAGCATTGGATGTTATTAAAATGATATCTTTAATGCCTAACATTTTCACTGCGGATGTTGAATGTTTACAAGCGAAATAATTATTTCATTTATTACAGTACTCGAGGTTGGTGTTGTAAAGATAAAACAATAATGATAATGTTTGAAAGATAAGGTAAATGCAATCATTTACGACCTAGAAATTGAGGTTAGTTTTTATGGGCATTGGTTAGACAATATTACATTTGTAATATATATTTTCAATATAATATCGTCGGGTACTCACAATAATAAACTCATAATATATGTATATTGGTATAATAATAAACATTTCGCTTCATTAAATACCTACGTGATAAGTACTAGTTTTCGAATAAAAACAGTATAATTAAAATCGGTACATCCATTAAAAGTTAATGAATGCAATCGCGTGTGAACGAAACAGGTATGAAACGCGCGTTAAGGAAATGCAAACATCCAAATATAAACGTGCACACCAGGGGAGCCTACAACTGGGATAAAATCTATCCAATGTTCATTTATTGAATGTGTCAATTTTCATCTTGATTCGTTCCACGGTTAGCGCGGGAAGGAAATCCAAACAACTTTATAGACTTATATTTTTATTTTTAACGAGTTTCATGACCCCTTTGTGTAAACTTTTGTCCCTCAGGAGATCGCAACCCACTTTGAAAAGTACTATTCTAATATATCATTCACTCGATATCGATTAATATTTGTCTACAAAGAAATCTTTCTACAAATCAACTTAAACAATTATGTACTCTTTCATGAAATCTCATTTTTTTACCTTAGTTTTTATTCCATAGCATTAAAGTTCAATTTTCAATTAATGTGGACTGAAAGGTGTTCACAAACCAATCTTCCGAATATCAATCGCCCGGTCGTATCGATCGTCTCGTCTTCCCATTCTGTACAGGTTGACGAGTATGTCGAATAAAAGTTATTTTCTTGCGAAAAAGGTTAACGTAATTTATCTTATAAGATCCTTTTCTTTTAAGATTGCTCGCCTATCTATCACGCCCTTTGTTGTTCTTATTTAGATTGATTTACATTGAAATTGGTTATATTCTAGTTGAAATGTTAATTTAATCCGTTCCGTTTTTCTCACCTGTACAAATCTAATGAGCAATCTTTGTGTCAAAGCAATTTTTTTAAAGTTGAGACGTTACTTTTACAAATCTCGCGTATTATGACAATAAAAGTTGTTTCATCCCAAGATATAAGTGTAATAAACATGTAGCGAGATAGTTTTATACGTTATTATATTTAGATAACAAAATTTTAACAAATGAAAAACACGTACTATAGCGTGAATTATATTAAGCTAGGTTACGGGTAATCACGATGTTCTTGATGCGAATTTTTAGTCCAAGTTACATTTAATTAGATTCCAGTCGTCTGTCATCCATGCAAATGGGTTTAAATATTGGTACTTTGATCCTCATCAAGGGAGGTAATATATCCACGTCCGTGTTCGTTTATATGCGTAGACAATTCTGAAAGCGGTTGATCCAGGTTTATGTGATGTTACCCTGTGAGATGTTGAGTGATGTCGCCACAAAGCCAAGGAATTCTAATATTGTAAATAAGAAAGTTTGTGGGGATGGATTGTATGTTTTACAAAAGATATCGATTTTTAAGACGACGATCTAACTGACCCATTATAATTATGTTCTAAGCCTTAGTCGAAAGGCCCATGCTCAGTAGTCAGTCATCAATGGGTTAATACTTACTCTTCTCTTTTACACCCCGTTTTTTAGTCATATTCCTTCTCATTCTGCGTCTGTCAGCAGAAACGACGTGTTATTGGCGTGTCACGTCATTTAGTATCGGTATTCCGGTCGCTTCAGTTATGTATTGCTTCTCTTGTTTTCTCTCTTTTTCTGACGCAATTAGCGAAACCCCCAAAGCCTGACTGGCTGAGTGGCGCCAATTAAGGCGAATATTCAAACGACACTGACAGACAGCCAGTCCAAACGAAATGTTGATGACGTAATTTTTCATCGCTGTACGCATCTAAATCTCATAAAAGCAGGGATTTAAAAAAAAACTCGGACCATTTATTGTATATAACCTGTTTTATAGAGAAATGGTTTCGGAGAGAGAAAAATGCACTCAGATTCGTTAATGGCTACGTTAATCCGTGTACTAATTACTTTAGTACGAAGTTTGTTTCGATATTTTGAGATAATTCTTTTTCCTGATGTTTAGTCTATAAAAATAAATGAAATTGGAGTGTCTGTTTGTACTCGTAATATTGATTAAACTGCCTTTTGCTAAATGAATTTATATACACGGTACATTTTTACGGAATTTATATACCTAAACATTTTTTTTTACATTTTTTGTGTCTGTAAGTCTTGATTTTAGTTTTTAACTTTGACTAGACTTTCACTGGCAGACAGCTGATCTAATAAGGAGCTTTACTATAGAATTAAAAAATAACTTTGTTGTTAAATTTCATGCGGAAGAAGTCTTGGACACAGCTAGTCTCAAATGAATCTCCTAATAATAGGATTTGTGAAGTATTTTATTGTCCTGTCTCAGCTCTGATCTTAGATCTTAAGAAAGCTGTAATAAATACGTTAAAGCCGCCTTCATCTTTGATCATCTTCATCCTTGCCTTTGCCTACCTAGGTTATGTATTCGACACATATGTATCTGATATTAATAGAAATGCTAATTTCTCACAGAGGGATATTATATTTAACCTTCCTGGCAAATATACGACATTTTACGGATGTATGTGTGTTTGTCGAAATGTATCTGCGAAACCACTGATTGGATTTGACCACTCATTCAAATTTGACTGTATTCACTCCAATTTAGAGAACAAGAACGATTGGTTCCTAAAACGCAATAGTTTTCACTTGACAGGCAGGTTGGTCCTGTGGTTAGTGAACCTGACTGCTACACCGAAGGTCTTGCGTTCGATTCCCACCCAGGTCAAACTTTTCTGTGGTGAGCAGGAATGTTTGTTCTGTGTATCTAAGTGTAGAAAGATTCAAATTTAAAACAAATTTATTCAAGACCAAATACAGCACATGCAAAACGGTATAGTTAATTACAGAAAGAAAAAGAAAAATAAAGCTTTTAATGATCATTTATACAAAAACAATATATATATGTATATATATATATAAACAATAATATAATATATAACACATAATAAGCATATAACAAAACATTCCACATTAATGAAGGGATACATTTGTGCATTGTGCTGCAGCTTAAGTCTTAAAACGGACTGGACTTAGTGAATAATCATGGTTAATGCCATGCCACTGATTTTCAGCCGACCTACGGTGGTCGTAGTTCGGTCAGTTAAAATA
>DWJZ01006230.1:0-13227 GCA_018249125.1 Asbolis capucinus
TTATAAATGCCAGTTTGTGAAGATGGATACATGGATGTTTGTTACTCCTTCACGCAAAAACTACTGAACCAATCTAGATAAAACTTAGCACAGAGATACATTATAGTATGGAGTAATACATGAGCTACTTTTTATCAACGTATCTACCACGTAGGCGAAGCTGCGGGCGTAGACTAGTCTATACTAATATTATGAAGAAGAAAAATTGGATTGTTTGTTTGTTTGAGGAGAATAGGCTCCGAAATCACAGGGTCAATTTGAAAAAAATTACCATTAGAATCCTACATTATCCCTGATGAACATAGGTTATATAATATTTTCAAAATTATTAGGGGTCCTCATATAAACTTCCGTAATATAACCCAGTATGTGAAAAAAATACTACGAAAGTCCTTATATCCCGTACTCTACGGAAACTATTGACAATAGAGTAAAGTGATGTACTCCAGTTTTATAGAGGACATCAACATCTACAAATAAGTCTATAATACGATATGTCTAACTGTTACAGTTGTGTCACAATAACTAGGTTTTTCTGGTAACTGGAAGTACCGAAGCGAATTGAGGACAGTCTCTTATCAATTATATTTCATAACAACGTTTGCCAGGTCAACTAGTATAAGATACATTTTAAAGTAACTTCCGGAGGCAGTCAAGCTTGACTAAAAAACCGTCAAAGGTCCCCAACGCTTTTGTTGGTCAAAATATGGAATTATTTCGAAACTGACTCATACAAAATGGACACCACCAAGTTATTTACGTCAATAAATATCGCCTTTCACTTACCGTTCAAGGTCTGTCCATCCATTACAAACACAAAACTCCACAAAACTAATAAAACAAAATAAATCCTGGCCATTTTTAGAAACAAACTTGATTTCTTTTTCTAATTAGATATTTAAAAAAAAGCTTTGAATTTCGAACGCGTCGTGCTTCTACCACGCCATTCTTACTGTGAGTGCTGATTTTACATTTCTTGCACGATACAAAATACCGTATCAGCTATTCTATTAAAATATCAACCTTATATATAGGTTTTAGAGTTGAAAATACTATAACCTATAACTTGTAACCGGTTGAGTGAACTCGCGACCACAAAATGTGATTTTAATTCTTATCTCAATAAAATTAAAGTTGTAATTAAATTGACATGTTTTTAAAACTGGTTTCATTACTGTTTGAAAGTTATCTGAAAACAACACTATTGATATTAGAATATTTAATTTTATTTTGCAAGAATTGGATAAATATTATGTCGCCATTTTGTTTGGGAAATTACAATTATATGGAAAATAAATATGTTATCTTACGTTATCAAATGGAGGGTAACGTTTATCGAGTGTATGTATGTTTGTAGGTATGTATGTTTGTATGTATGTATGTTTGTATGTATGTTTGTATGTATGTATGTTTGTATGTATGTTTTGTATGTATGTTTGTATGTATGTTTGTGTGTATGTTTGTATGTATGTTTGTATGTATGTTTGTATGTATGTTTGTATGTATGTTTGTATGTATGTATGTTTGTATGTATGTATGTTTGTATGTATGTATGTTTGTATGTATGTTTTGTATATATGTTTGTATGTATGTTTGTATGTATGTTTGTATGTATGTATGTATGTACGTTTGTATGTATGTGTGTATGTATGTTTTGTATGTATGTTTGTATGTATGTTCATTTCTTTCACACACCCTACAAATACTTCCCTACAACTCGCTACTACTTGGGGCAATGACGAGACATATTTAAACATATGAGGTGTCGTTGAATTCGTTAGCATTGCGTTAGTGACATAGGCTATATATTCAAAATGTCGCTCGGAAATAGGGTTGACAACGGAATAAACATTTTTTTTTAAAACAAATAAGATTAAAATGCAACTATGTGTGTTCTCTCCATAAAATACTATATTTTTTTAAGCGTACTATATATTTTATGCTCTTTAAAAAAATACTATATTTAAACAATACAAAATTGACAACCCTACCCGGATATAAAACATGGGAGTTTTTTTTCTTACCTAAGCGATATGAATATCAAATGAAAAATCGTGAAAAGACATTTTGAAATATATATTCATAAACTTTATTTTAGTATGTATCCTGTAGTTGTAGCCTTCTAGTTCAACTACCTCCAATATGATCCAGGTCTAGACGTGTTTCACACCACACCTGCTGTATTCCGCTCAGCGGCCGCTAGATACATCCAATTACTGGATGTAGATTTATCGAAGTAAACAGCTTGGATTTTTTTATCTGTTAAGTTTACTTATTATGTACTAAATAAATAAACATTTATATTTCGGAGTACATCAAAAATAAAATTGCGAAGGTAACAAGTAAACTTGCGAGAGGCTGGAGTCCGTACTAGGTTGTGCTGTATGACAGATCTCCAGGCCATCACCTGGATGGATCTTTCTCTATCAGCAATAGTGGCAGCTATGCTGGCGGAGAGCACTTTATGGAAGGCTGGCTCCTTCTGTGAAACGGTGATGGTAAAGAGACCCCTGTACGGGATCGGGATAGGGCCGATCCAATCCGGAGCCTAGGTCTTCATTAAAGGAGAACCGATAGGAGCAGGGGGCCATAGGCTAATACGAAGGAGAGGCAGTGGTGCGTTCATAAGAGATCCCGAAGCCTCTCCACTTGCGTCGGATGGATACAGAGGGGGTTTTAGTGGGTAAAAATCCCACATAACTCGTATTGGGTATCTTGTGAAGATTTCCCGCTCATAATAAAAAAGGCCCTCACCCCAGAGCAGTGAACAGGTATGAGTAAATCTATAATTTATGAGTAGGTATATCGAAGACAAAATCTAGTGTCATAGAATGTTTCTAAAATAAATGTGCTACGTTACAATTTTATTATCAGAACACAGCTTAAAAGCATACTTGCGTATGAATCTGTCAAATTCCAAAACATGTTTGGGTTAGCTTAAAACCTTGGGCTCGGGAGTAAACAAAAGATTAGAGTCGAAAAGATAACGAACCACAGATTAAGGTTAAGACAACAGAGTGAAGAGCCTCGTTGTGGTGCTATTGACTCGAGTCGACCAATAAGAACTGAAGAGGCGAGCAGGTGTACGTACAGGAGCAGGAAAAAAAAGTTAACCGTTTATAAATAGGGGCAATGATTAGGGTTGCCATTTTTTTTTTTGTTTGAATATAGTATTTTTTTAATAGTAATTTGTTTTTTTTTTTAAATATAGTATTCTGTGGAGAGAATAAAAATGGTGTCATTTTCAACTCATTTGTTATTTAAGAAACTTTTTTTCACTAACACGCACATTATGTCAGTCAGACGAAAGGTGCGTTAAAAAATTGTAAGATAGTTTTTAGTAGTTGTACTGAAATATAGTATTTTCGCGAACTATATATTTCTTGAACAGTATATAGTATGGAGTGCCGAAATATAGTACAATACTATATTGTATAGTACGGTTGGCAACCCTAGCAATGATGTTGCCCTTTGAAGAACAACCAAGACCTGTCACGCAAGTGTTCTGGACTTAAGAAAAATAAATTTTCAATTTCATTAACAATCCAATTAAAATATGGTTCGAAACAAGATTGGTTATTTTAATTAATATGATATGTATTTGTTTTGATGTAGTCAGACAATCTTTGTGGTTCTAATTTTGATCTCAGTTTTACCTTTTTTTGGGATGAGATGATAAATATTAAATATTTTTTCTTGTTACGGCTCACGCTGGATCGAAATATCAGAGTATACATCGTGAATAATTCGTAAGTCTAGTAGTTAGTGAACCTGAGTGCTAGGTCGAGGGTTCGATCCATACCCAGAATAAACTTTTCCATGATGAGAAGGAATTTTGTGTCTGGGTGTATATTACTATGCACTTACAGATATATATGTATGTTTATCAGTTATCCGAACACCATAGTACAGGCATATATGTATATTATTTTTAATAAAAAACTTCAGATTTTAACGCTATATACTATTCAAATCAACTTTAGCTTTTTATAACGACATATTAAGCTAAATGAAGATATGTAAGATATTGTGGGGGAACGTAGTGTACTTAAAATATTGTTTAATCTTTATGATACGTCACGACAACCCAATCTCGACATGAATCTGGGCTGGACAAAAATATTGTTACATCATGTCAACTTGAAGTAACCATTGATAAATGAATTTCATTATGAACTAGCTACCAGCGGCTTCGCTCGTATTTGTTGAATTGAATTAGCCGCGTATTATTCCTATCTATAATCTACATATATCTGTGCCAAATTACATTCAGATCCGTTCAATACTTTTTAAGGCCCAAGAAGGATATGACGAACCCACTCGTTGCAAGACCTCGACATAAATGCAGGAATACAGTAAAGTAAATAATTAACTGGAATAAAAACAATATCCATCCATCCATACATCAGACTTTCACCACTGTTGCATAAAGGGGAGACCAAATTTACGCCACTCTGACTTGGGCTTTCTGAATCCAGAGAATACCTGCTGTCTTCTTCAGATCCTTAGTTGAGCTGATCCGAGGGCGCCCCAGGTTAATTTTCCGGCCTTTCTTCCCCATTATCTAAACCCCACCAGGATCTGCCTCATCAAAAATAATATAAATAAATAATAACATCTATGAGAATTAATTTTATAAATAAAAATTTAAATAAACGTAAAACAAAACGCGTATGCTACCAGGGTAGCATAAATGGCAAGTACTACTACTAGTAAATTCGGATTTCTAACCGTACTATATTATACAGAATTGTATTGTATTTTGGGACTACATACTACTGTTGAAAAAATATATGTATAGTACGCGAAAATATATTTCATTGGCATGAATCAATATTCGATTTGGCAACACAAACCGATACAAAAACTTTTGAACGTCTGACGTAATTTCTTATTAAAATAAAATAATATTTTTAAGGGTACTATATTTTTACAGCTTTTGTTAATGTAATACTACTGTATTCAGACAAATGAATGTTGGCAACCATATAGTGCATCCATATTCTGTAAACAAGCTGCCCATTCACACGCTTGAAGTGAAGTACCATCGCGAGAACTCGTATTAGTCCACAATAATTACCGTTGCTATCGAACTAACGCAAAAAGAGAACGGCTATAATTATCCTTAATTGTGGCAAATTCTAGCACGTCCGCTGTGATTCTATCCGTTTTGCTATTATCACAAGTGATTATGACGATTTGTGCGAAAATTCTAGAACTAGCCAAGAAGGATGTACTTACAGATAACGTCTTGAAGAAGAACAAGTAATAGAATTAAAAAACGATAAACCTGGCTGCGACAATTAACCGTTAAATAATTGGTACTATTTTTGTCTCTTTATGCTTTAACCAACCGTTAAATAATTTGTGCTATTTTTGTCTCTTTATGCTTCAACTAACCGTTAAATAATTGGTACTATTTTTGTCTCTTTATGCTTTAACTAACCGTTAAATAATTGGTACTATTTTTGTCACTTTATGCTTCAATCAACCGTTAAATAATTGGCACTATTTTTGCCACTTTATGCTTCAACTAACCGTTAAATAATTGGTTCTATTTTTGTCACTTTATGCTTCAACTAACCGTTAAGCAATTGGTTCTATTTTTGTCACTTTATGCTATAACTAACCGTTAAATAATTGGTGCTATTTGTGTCACTTTATGCTTCAATTAACCGTTAAATAATTGGCACTATTTTTGTCACTTTATGCTTCAACTAACCGTTAAATAATTGGTTCTATTTTTGTCACTTTATGCTTTAACCAACCGTTAAATAATTTGTACTATTTTTGTCACTTTATGCAACAACTAACAGGCTTCGCACTTTGCTTTAACGATTGCTACATGACGATAACAATTGGGACCGATGGCTTTACCTTCCGAAGCTTGAACGTGTTGACCAAATTTTTCCAAATGACCACGCTGTAGCGGATCATCTAAGATCAGTGAAAGACGCAAGATTTAATATGGATACCGATACTTTTTTCAATGTAATAAGTACCTTAACATTGAAATCGTGACCATCAGTAATCACCGTCACTAATTCCCAGGCGCTGATGTCCTATGACCACACACGACCGCCTTTAATGTAGCGGAACTAAACGCTGTCCAAATTACAATATTTGGAAAATGGTCATAAAAACTATTGTAATGATGGTATAAAAAGTTAATTGTAATAAATGTTTATGTAGTTTAGTTGGTAGTAAATCTACCTCTGCCGCTCACGGTTCGATTACCGAAGCTGATATTGTGACTGATGGGTCACTGATGGTAAGTCATCACCGCTGCCCATGGACGTTAATAACAGCAGTGGATGTGTTACTAACGCGTTGCCTGGCGGGAAGAAAGTAATAGACCTGCATAAGCGGGGAAGAAAAAGATACAAGGGAAGCGGTATATTGCTGAAGCAACTAGAATTAATTACAATGGCAACTGGCCCAAGATACACCAACAAACACTATACCACTTCAGGACGGGTGACAGAAGAATGGAGAGGAGGATGGATGAAGGACGGGGAGAAACAGAGAAGATTTGTTGTTGGTAAACCTATGTTCTATTTTAATATATGATTTAAACTCGACTCACCGTGGACTGTGTATTCCGCGTACTCACGATGTATGTTTTTCCCGCTTATTTTGGGCTGTCTATAGACATAAGGGGCCATAATCAAGGTGTTCTCAGCCAATTTTTCTATTACTATGAGTATGAGAGAAAAAGCGAGTGCATGTCATGTCTCGCGCTATTTAGGGTTTCCTACTTGACGTCCTCCTAACTTCTTGAGCCTACATATTTCAGATAATTTTTGTTTAAATACGTTATTTATGGTACTGTGGTATTTTTTTTTCATTTCGAGAACATTTATTTTTTATTCTTTATACTCTATGCAAATTCCAAATGGAACTTACCATAAGTTTGTATTACGTTTACGACAAGTTTGTATTACGTATACCATAAATTTGTATTACGTATACTACAAGTTTGTATTACATATACCACAAGTCTGTATTACGTATATGACAAGTTTGTATTACATATACCACAAGTTTATATTATGTATACCACAAGTTTGTATTACGGATACCACAAGTTTGTATTACGTATATCACAAGTTTGTATAGAGGAGTACATGGAAAATAATTATTACTTTAATGCTTAATATTTTGTAAATGGATCATTAAATCAGATCAGTCTTCATAGATCCACAATTATTTTAAGACCTACCAAACGATATCCCACAAGATGGGGTAACTGGGAAAAAATATCAGTTTTTATGATTCGAATAGAACATGTGGAATAGACGAATACGATGAAACTTTAAGGGTTCTGAATTTTCTACGGAACCCTAAAATGGTATAGAGTATACTAATATGGGATCCTTCATTAAGCGAGTCCATTACTTCCTTCTTGGCCGGCAACCCGTTGGCAATGCCCGTGGTGTTGCTAATGTCCATGGGCGGCGGTGATCACAATTCTATCTTCACTAGTTTGGTTTAATTTTTGAGTTTCAACAAATTAGTTTCATACTTACCTACATAGACGTAGTATCAAAAAGTGAGGATGGGATTAGTTTGAAATAATACAGAGACTAGGTTTCAAGAATATACCACGCGGACGAAGCCGCAGGCGGATTCTAGAATTACTTCAACGACAATTCTTGACTTTGTACACAGAGATACTGTACTGAAATATATCACGTTCACAAACAAACTTCTTAAAGCACACAATGGCATTTATTTTCCTGTTACAATTTTATCAAAGGAAACTATTGGTATACACCGGCAACACGGACATTGTAACAAGATTTCCTACATCCCAAATTCCCAAACCAATCTGTATTTCGTTCGGGCGTATTCCCGCTGGCCTGGAGGGATGGAATAGGCAAAAAAGTGTCAAGGATTCCTCGCACTTTAAAGAAGATAAAAACAGAACAATGCTGGAACCGCTAAAACTGCTGACATCGTACCTCTAGCAATTCAAGCTGGCAGACGAAATTGTAAGAAAGTAAACCCTAACTCAAGTCAATAAGCTTTCATTTCCCTTGCACCTTTCTCCGAATTACCTCTTTATTGGAATTTAAGTATAACTTGATGTTAACTGCAATCAAAACTGTTTTTTAAATCCGCACAATAAATTTTAATTTCACTTGGACAGGGTGACTGTTTTTATTTCAAAAAAAAACACTGCATTTTATTTAATGTCTCGAAAGGGAGAAATTAATTTGTTGTTATTACTAAGTGACATTCTTAAGGATATTATTCCGACATTGTAGGTTCTATTCCTTTCTACATAAAGGGGGAGTTGACTTTGATGTAAAAATATTTGCAATTAATTACTTTTGAATATTTAAGCCAACTAATTTGCAGATTACGAATAAATTGTATTTTGATAACCTCTTTCAATCTATGTATGTTATACTAAACATTTTAATGCAAACAGGTATTCCTGATCTGTTTATTAATTTTCCGATATTTCTGCTCCAATCTGTGTGTAAAAATGACGAAATAAATTACGTTTTGCGCATAATCATAATTACTACATTACCTTCTTAAGTTCTGTACAAAGGTAAGGTACATATGTCATTATATCGCTGTGACTAGATGTTAATTGTTTTTATACTTTCTTACCTTTTTACTTTAACTTTTTTTAACCTTACCTTTCTTATCTTTTTAAACTTCTGCACCATACAAATACAAAAATGTATAGATACAAAGGATTTAATACTTTGACCATTCTATCTCAGTCAACCATAGACTTGGTAACTAAATGTCTATGGTCAAAACACATCGATGTTACGGCATGGATTAAAAATAAAATTGAAGTAAAATTCGAAAGAATATAAATACATAAACAATACATATATAAATATAAAACATAATGTAACATAATTAAAAAATATATAATATATACATCTATATATATATATTAATGAATGTTTGTTTGTTTGTCCTTTAACGACTCAGAAATGCTAAGAAATAAAACACTGACGTCTTTAGCAACTTTGTTCAGAACTATCTGGAACAGGTTTTGGTATCAAAATTATATCGATTGGACATATGGTTGATGAGTTGATGCGTAGCAAGGTGCGCTGGGGACAGCTAGTATTATATATAAGAAGATCTATGAGTGTAACTATAACATCTCTCTGTACTCTCGCTACTCTCGACGTAGCAACAAGTATAAGTAATTTAATAAAACCTTCAAAGAATAGAGAAGAAGAATATTCGTTAGCCAAGCCATTGAACTCATTAAGTGCCTATTTTTTGCACAAGTAAAAATTTATGAAGGTTTTGGAAATAATGTCCCATATTTCCGCGTATCGTATCACTACTGTGTATATTATTGTTGCACTCTCCAAGTTAAAGACTCGTCTTGTCTCAAATAGGTTGGCTTAACGAGTAACGATATATTGCATCTTAAAAAAAAACAATGTACGTACCTACAAAAACCCAAGTACCTATGTGTCAGCTACAAGGCAGTTTATAAATAGTACTTGATTCATTTATTTTAATATTTGTGATTAAAGCAGTAGCTGGAGTCTTTAAAAATGTGTCTATGGTTTTTGAGAGCCCATTAAATAACGCACAGTCAGAAAAGGTCTAGAAATAGGGTTCCGTTTTCACTTTTTGGTACGAACCTAATAGCAAAACGGTTGCATAACTACCTAACAATTCCTTCGCGATGTTCCTGATTCTAATGATAATCGTGAGAATAGATTCTGATTCTGATGTGGAGTAAAATAGTTTACAGCACAATGAGAATGTTGTGCGTTCAGAATATTTTGTAGTCACATTGTGTTCAGTACGTAAATGCAGTTCTGCATGGCAAATTGGGGTAATTTGAATGACGGCCAGAATATACCTAATGCTTATGAATGTACGGAGACTGTTAACTTTCTCGTTGAATATCACTAGGGTCCGCCCGCGGATTCGTTCGCGTCACGTTCATAATATCATTCCGGTCCGTTCCTATTAATATTCCTATATACTAAAATGTGCATTGTAAAATAGTGTCCAATTAAATTTTCTGGTTAAAAATTTTGGTAAAAATAAAAGGTCTACCTTTCTGTCGCTTTCACCCCTTTTTTCACCTCCTCCTTTTTACCCCCTCTTCATCCCACCTTTTCACTTCCCTCTCCATACTCCCTCCCACCCCTTCTCTACAACCCCCCAGTCAACATCACATTCTAGTTAATGGGTATAAAATGTTATGCTTATATTTTTGATAATACAAAACTTACAACCCTTATTACAACTCCCTCAACCCTTTTTCCGCGAAAAAAGTAAACCCCCTTTTTCCTTAAGTTTTATTCTACTTATGTAACAAGTTTCATCAAAATCGGTTGAGTAGTTCAGGCGTGAAAAGGTAACAGACAGCCATATGTATTTATAATATTAACAAGCATTAAAAATTTTCGCGCCTTCGCAGCTCAGTGACAGTAGAAAGTCATCAGCAAGAGACAGAGACGGAGAGAGAGACAGAGACGGAAAAAAAGACAGAGACGGAGAAAGAGACAGAGACGGAGAAAGAGACAGATACAGACAGAGACGGAGAGAAACAGAGACTGAGAGAGAGACAGAGAAGGAGAGAGAGACGAAGTCGGTCCCGGTTTTTTAATCTATAAACGGCATTCGTTAAGTTTTGTCGGAGGCTTACAGGTGACAAAATAACTTCCGATACTTATAATAAGAATTAGATCACTAATCTGTTCAACAAAGATAAAGTAGTTCAACTCTTACAGTACTACTACAGGCGTACAAAACTAAGAAACAAACCTAACGCCACGCAAATCAGAACGCAGAAAACAAAATGGAAATGCAGGCAAATTGAATAAGCGTCTGATAAAAACGACATCTCGGTAAAAAGTAATTCTCGTGGGAACATCTCACCGTTTCATTAAGCCTCAAGTGTCTCAAACCAGATGTTAATGTGTTACTATAATCAGCCTCGTTGTGCTAGTTGAGTGTAGACTTTTCTAATGGTGTCTGAAAATAGATTTCCTTTATGTCTTGACGTGTACTTGGAATTGGTACACTAGTCGTCGCAACTCACAACTGTCCCACTACTGATCTCCACTTACATTGTAATGTCCCATCTCCGTCATCCGTCCGTCCGTCCTCTATATCATCGAACGAGCCGGCGCACGGCGAGTATCCGTCCCTTCCTCGTCGCCACTCTGGTACGAACATCGCGCTTTGTTTCTTAATTCCTCATACGTACTGCGAAGAACTGGAATCAAATGGTCATACAACAATTCCAAAATCAAATTTTTCGTGATCTATTACGTTAACAAGAGATCGTTTTTTCAGATACCCTCCATGTACAGAAATCGATCTTCGATTCTATTACGTATTTGTTTAGATAAGATAGTATTTGGGAATGAATATTAATAATAATAAAGGCTCATACACCCATGTTCTTGTGTTAGGGTTCCCTATAACTTATTTGGATTTGGAGACGCCTATGGCTATTAGCAACATCAGGTGTCCCTAACAATTGTCAACTACTTTTATTAGATTTTTTTTAATCATTAATAATATTAAAATCAGTGCACCCCAATTAATGAATGTTACCCAATGTCACCCAAGTTAATGATAAAAATAAAGGCTTATAAGAAAAAACGTGTTACTCCAAAAGTTCTCGTTAGATAGCGCTAATAATTTTATGAAACTACAGGACAGGTACTAGCTATAGAATAAAAAAATAATAATTAAAATCGGTACGCGCAGTAAAAAGTTATGAAATAAGGAAAAAATTAAATATTAAAAGAATTAATAACTCTAAAACTACCCGTCCGAAAGCGCTCAAAATGAAATGCGATCACATGACAAGAACCAACTTTCGAACACAAAAAAGAATTGTTAAAATCAGTCCACTCCGAAAACGTTCTAAGGTATACAAAAATATACAGACAAATTGAGAACGTTCCTTTTTTGAAATCGGTTAAAAAGAAGAAACATTAATTCATAATAAGATAAGATACGGAACCATTAGGTCCGTTTCACACTTGGGTGGTAGATCACCGCATTAAATAAACATAAGGCGCTACTGTCAATGACTATCACTTTGTACTGGAGCTCGGAGTTTGGTTCGACGTGAATACATTTTAATAACATTTGAAATCGATACGGCCATCTTGTTAGTAACGTGCGGTGCGCTCGGGTACTATGTCAATATTATTGGTTTTTAAATTAAGGTGTGTAGGCATTATGGTGGAGGCGTAGGGGAATAATAAATAAATAAATGCTTACACAATCATACCCATTACTAAGGTTCCATGTCATGGATAGGAAGACAACATAAACAATCTGTAAAAAACAATTTGCCATCTAATTAAGCCAGGCGCTGATGAGGAAGAAACGTAACCGACTTTAACCTTTCTTTATCCTGGGGAAATCCCTATCGTTTCGTTACCGTTTCATTGCAGGGGCGAAGGTCCGGTTATGCCGGACTCCTAGACCACGGGTATTTTCGTTGCCCTGAGGAGACTCAGAGTATTCTCCACCAAACTTCTCTAGTGCAGATTGGTGGAGTGAAGAAAATAAAAGTTGAAGTATAATCCTCTACTTTAGTGCAAACATTTTAAAAGTTAAAGAATACGAAAGAATAGAATATTGGGGGGTTTAGGATCCCGAGCCCCAATCCCATGCTGGCTTAAGAGGGTATCGTAAGAGGCGTATAGAAATTAGCTGCTGTGTGGTAAACCTTTGAGGTAAAATTATTATGTTCTGAAGCCCGTCTGACTGCCTCCCACCCACCTGGCAGGCTAAAACCCCAATATTCATCGATACTGCAACACCGAATTCAAAAAGCTGGTGAAAGGAGTTTCAAACCACACATTCTCTTATCTGTAGATAAAATTAATGTTAGTTTGCTCCGGTATTGGCGAAAGCGAAGCTCTGAATACTGCAATAAGATCAGTCCCCAATACACAGATACGGCTAACGTAAGGACTAATAATATTAACGTTTTAGGGCTGGCACTTTCTGTTAGTTCTGTTTAAAGTTACAATTTAGATTAGTGTGGAGAAGATGCGTGTTTTCGTGTATTTTCATGATGATGTAACGAAAAATATTCTTAATAAAATTTATGGAAGTTGAATTCGAGTTTAGTGTGTCACTGAATGTTTGGTTTAGAACCACAATTAATATTGTTATTATTAATGCGTTTTAATTTAATTTTTTTTTAGTGCGGAAGTATGCCGCTAGCAACCGATCGAGCTGATACCA
>DWJZ01006231.1:0-13227 GCA_018249125.1 Asbolis capucinus
TAAGTTAGTGTGTCCAACATCTTAGACATCATCACCACTTTCCATCAGGTGGGATCGTTGTCAAGCATTAACTTATACTATGTAAAAAAAAAAAGATATTTATATGGATGTATAACCCAGATACACAGAATAAACATTCCTGTTCATCACAGAAAAGATTTGACCTGGGTGGGAATCCAACCCACAACCTCCGGTGTAGTAGTAGTCAGGTTCACTAACCACTAGACCAACTGGCCTGTCAAACCAGTTGAAATGCAGCAGAAACATTTATTTTATCATATAATCTCAACATTAAATTAAAAAAAGACATGACAAGCTTATAAAATAATAATTTTAATAGAAAGTTGCCGTTGCAGACGGCAGACGTCAAGGACAAAAAAAGGGCGCACTCAAATAATGGCGTGGTGTTACCCACAGCCGGTCGCGTGCAGACCTGTGCGCGGTGGGGCTGATCCCATCGAAATAACAAGATGCTTACCGTACACCACTATTCTATTACAACAGCTACATATTTATTAGCATAGTTTTACTTATCTGTACTAATAATAAAACTGTAACGGTGTCAATTCTGTACATTAAATATATTTTTTTTATATTGATGCAGGGAGGCTTTGTTATTGATAAAATTCCAAAACTTTTTTGGATTTATTGTCAGTATGTCCGTCTGTCTATCTGTTTATCCGAGCTTCACGCAAAATCCGACAGATTTAAATGAAACTTGGTATAATCGTATTTGAAAACCCGAGAACAGGTATAAGATATGTTTTATCCCAGGAAATGGCTAAGTTCCCACAGGATAACAAGTTTAAATTAGTATGGCAACTCCGAAACCAATAAAACGATTTAAATAAAATTTTGCATGTGTGTGAATTATGTAAGGACAATGGTTATAGGATACTTTTTATCCCATTTAAACGTGTCTTAATTTATTTTTATGACCTCAGAAAATAAATAAGCTATTAAATACAGCCATAAATATATCAAAAACGTATTCTTATCAATCATCTGATTCCTGCAGAAGTCGGTCTCACAGTGCGCTCCGTTTCTGCAGTATACCTACGAGTATTTCTGCAGTGGCTGTATAATAAAATATGACCATTAAAAGGGACGGCATTATTCATGAAGGCATAATCTTTTATGCCCACAATCGCACGACTCAAAGGCAGAATAGTACAAAGGCTCCACTGTGTTCGCAATTCAAACGTTATTACGAAATTGGGCTTTACGTACCATCCCACCCGGCCTCACTTACTTAATCATTAAAGGCAAGAACCGCACAAAACAAGTTCCGCACGTTTAATAAAAAACAAAACCCTTGTGAATTATTGGATTATGGCATGATAGCCTTCAAACGAAATTGCTCTGTAATTGAAGAAAAAAATATATATCTGGTCCGCTTAGTTTGGTAATCCCAAGATGGTATTGAAAATACTGAAATCGATTTAAATTATAACAATGTTTGAATTCTAAATGTTTGCTCCAATTCTTATTCTACAATCATTCTTTGCCTCAATATTTGAGTACAAGAAGATGTCGAAAAATATCAAATACATCAACATTTACTGACCATCTAAGCGTATAAAACTTATAAACTCTTAAACAAAATACGTTCCAAGCATACTGTCCACCGACGGCCACCGTGAGACGAAGCTTAAGAATTTGATATTAATTTAATATCGTTAAAGTCAAAGGAATTAAATGTACAACATAACGTTTTTAGTCATGTTAATTGAACTAAATGAGCGTTCTATATAAGTATGAATTAAAACATTGTAAATTGCTTATTGACTTTGTGCCGAACTTCTTAAATTTCCATATAAACTGACTTGACACGATTTCACTTTACTTGTATATATGTATCTGTTACAAATAACTTGTATGTGCCTGATATTGTCTCAATAAATGATTATTATTATTTTCAAAAACACGACAATACGCGCACTTATTCATTATAGAGAAAAAAACTGACACTGGCCAACATAATTATCATCTCGTTGAAGTGAAAACTGAACACGTTAAATAAAATACGTATTACTAAATGCTGATAGAGCAATATATTTTAATTAAATATAATAAATAAAACATTATTGTGTTTTATTCTAGACGACGGAACATTGATTAATGTTGTTAATGAAAAAAGAAAAAGTAGAAAATGAACGCAGAAAGTTCACTTAGTTGTTTTTGCAGAATTGTTTGCAGGGACTGTCTGCTAGTAAGTGGCTCCTAGTAAATAACTTAGAAGCTAAATGACTTAGTCCACTGCTGGGCACAGTTGTTGCAGTCCAGCTGGTCCAAAATGTACTTTAATACTATTTTTGTTATTAGGTTTACAATGCATTTAAACATTATTTATTGCTTCATTAATTATTAACAGAAACATAAGTCGACATTAGTTTTTCATAGTGCGAATTAGATAGTGATGACTGTAACAACAATCTTACAGGGTATAAGTTCAGTTCACTTCAAATTAAAAGTAGATATTGTATTCGCTCAAATTTAAACTCAAATCGCATGTATATAGGCGATAGATATAAACACACAGTTATTTGATGATGCTCGAACACATCAGAAAGTTCAGATGTGTTCTCTCCGCCGCAGACGAGTCCCTCGACCTCCCACGGTTGTTGGCGTGGACTGAGGCGGAATAATCCGTATTCCCGCAGTGGGAAGACGTAAGACGCGCCGCGACACACCGATCACGCACCGGTCTTCGCCGAATTAATTCAACGTTTCATCCTGATTTATAAGAAAGTCTTGTAGGTCGTTGCTCGTAACGATCCTTAGTAATCCACTGAGTTGTAGAGGTCAGGTACGAAGACAGGGGAATGCTAGTAGAAGCTCTTATGTGTCCTAGATTGGTTGAAGCCATTGGTCCCGATGTAATAGCAACATGACGGTGTTAAGCAACAAAGACGGGCGTCAGGCGGCAGAGTTGACTATAGTTTCCCCGAACCTGGGACGGAAAAGAAACTATTGGTGGAAACCAATGAGTACTGCGGTAACGTGGAGAGGCATGGTTTAGTCTTCTGCGTAATGAGACATCATTGAACTATAGTCGACTGTTAAGGAATTGATGCTATCGCTACCAATATTGAAATGTAACTCTATATACATGTCTGTGACGCTTTCACTCAAAAACCACTGAAATTATTTTGATGCCCAATGGCACAGAGATAGAGTACAACTTAAAAAAGAACACAAGACTTTTTATCGTGAAAAAAACATTAAGGTGGTTTAAATAGGGGTGAAATCTAGAAACAATCTACGCACTTGACAATAACTATTTGTTTTAGTATTTTTTAAATTTGAACCTGTGGGGGATGAATGAAGGGATTGAAAAGTGTTTTAGGTCTACGAATTTGCTGGAAAAAATAAAAGCAAAATATGTAAATTCAAAGCAGCCATCGCTTATTGCTTGTAGCTTATAGGAGCTAATGAAACCCTTTCTGTAATCTCTTGTTAAAGATTGTTAAAGATTGAAGGTGAACACTTTGTTCTCGGGTTCTTTGATAAACTCAATTTATCAATCATGATTGGAAGTGGTTATTATTTGCTTTGATAATGTACATTTTAGTATCTGTTGCTGTAGTGGACAAAGTAATGCGTATTAATTTCAAGTGTTTAACATGATTGGATTCGAGTCTCAGTTGGGGTAAGCATTTAAGTAAATATGTGCAGCTGACAAGCTTAGTGCGGGGAATGAGTGTTTCGTCAGTGCCACCCGTAGCTGTCGTACTGGGCTTGAGTCTCCGCTCACAATATAAGGGGTACATTGTCCGTCAGGCTGGTGGACTGGTGGGTCATTGGTGGACTTCACACAACTTTGAGAACTGTCAGGAGTGCGTTTCCTCACGAATTAACAAATCTGATTGCGGGAATTACAGACAGAGTGATGCGACAGGGCTGGCTGCAACAGACTGGTGGCCCACTGCTGAGCGTGGGCGTGTCATTATACCCAGGAGGCTTAGAGCATACGTGCGTGGAGTGGCTAGGGGCCCACCCGAGTGTCAAAAGTTGTCTATGCCACCAGAAAGGCTTCCTACGTGGATTAACGTTTGCTGTTTAACCACAACGACCGGAATCAACGGCCCTACGTGTCCTCTGAAACACGGATGCGCTCATGAAACTTTTGCCATCACCCGTCCTCATACCAAACGCGCCCGCTGTTGCTTAACTTTTTCTATAGCCTACACTCAACCGCGCGGCTAGGAATGCCCGTGTCAGATAACCTGACAAATGCTATGAACAGTGAATCGGAACTCTGCGTAAGTAACCGTGCGACGAAAAGCGTCCAAGCATAATATCAATTGAACAGACATAACCTTTTATCAAGGAATGCCTAAGTGAATCCAGCGCTGCTCTCCGCTATAAAATCGATGTGAACCGTTCCTCTTTACGGCACTCATCAATTCGGTTTATACCTAGTTCGGATTCACCGGGCTCGCTTCACGCCATTCTCTTAATGATCGATTCATAGATATCACTCCAAAAATACATTAATTAAAGCAATCTGTTTGCTGTTTACATAAAGAGGCAATGTTATTTTATTCTTCATGTTACTCCATCTAATTTAATTAACCAAGTTTTTATTTCAAACTCGAATCAAAGAAAATCTCGAACTCTCTTCGACTTTTAGTACTCTAGACATATTTTTTAACGCGATTCTACAAATTAATTACTGTTGACTTTTACATTTTTTATGAACCAATTGAAAAATCATTTAATACAACAGTAACAAGATGTCTGATTAAGTTGGAAATTTCTAAAATCGCGATACACAGAAAAATAATCATCCTTCATCAAAATGACTTGTTCCACTGCGTGATTCTAATAAATTGCGTCTTTAGACTTTATTCTATTTTTTTTTCATTTAACTGCATGCACATGTATGTATATTTGTCACGAATTCACGTAAGACATTATAATGTTCATGATTGTTGTTTTAAATCATGTCTTTTTGTTTGTGCACAGCTTTATAAGGTAACAGTACACGTGTGTCATGTAATTTTGTTATTGAGCCTATCTACATATGTATGTATACTAATAATAAAACTGTAACGGGGTCAGTTCTCTACATTAAGTATTTTTTAAATTTTTTGTCCGTCTGTCGGTCTGTTCGAGCTTCACGCGAAAATTACTGAACAGATTTAGATGAAACTTGGTATAGTTGTAGTTTGAAACCCGAGAATGGTTACAGGATAAGTTTTATCCCAGGAAATGGCTGAGTTTCCATAGGATAACAGGTTAAAATTAATATGGCAACTTCGACACTCATAGACCGGCTCGGAATAGATACGTTTCGCTTCCTACGTTTTGCTACTCCAACTTATGAAGAGTGTTGTCGGCCGCGGCTCGCTTGCGTAGGGTGCATTGATGTTTTTTAGTTGTCAATGAGTGCGGGTAGCGAACGCCGTCGCCGTCGAGACACGAAAGCAAGCGTCTCGGTCGCGAATTTTTCGGATTTTCTCAGTTTTGTTGCCGATATCGGAGGCTAGCTAATTAGTAATGAGTTAATGATTATTGTGGTGAAGTGAAAGTGATAGTGTTGTTGCCTGAAGCGACACCCTGGTGCCACTATCACCTATCACGCGCCGTACGTCACGAGCCGAAGGTCACGCTGCGGAACACATAAGTATCCCCTCAACCCATTAATTTTAATATTCTCTTGTGTTTAATTATAATAGACAATTTACTCCCATCTTCTGGGGAACTCCAAATCCCTTGACCAGAACTGACTAACTTGTGGCTTCCTTCAATGTATCAGAGCTGAAGCGGGCAGGTAAATCGTCAGTCTTTCAGACAATTCTTCTCACGAAGCACAGCGGGGGCAATTTCTAGTATTAAATAAATAAAAAAAATATATCGTAGCTTCGGAATAAAGAAAAGCGATAAGTTTAAAAAACCAATCTTAATCCGGGCAGATAATAATATATTACTAGCCGTGTAATACAGAGCAACACAGAGTAGGGCACGAATATAGAGAGCGCATAACAATGTGAGAGAAATGAATCAGAACTCATCTACATAGGAGCGGCTCTCCAGGCAGCCGGCGACACTGTGTATCTAGAATACAAAAATTATATGAAAAATGTTAACATTTCGTTTAAACCTGTGATATCTACGTTCCATCCATTGTTCAACTGAAAAATATCAGTGTGTGGGTTTAGTTGTATTTTAAAATATGTATGTATATGCTAATGCTTTGTTTGGGGAACGGCCATGTGTGAGATGTAATAAAAACAGCTTTTGTGGTTAAATCTTATTACTTGGTTTAAACCACATCTATACACACATGTACATATATTAACATTACGCACTAGATCAGCTCCAAATAACGGTCAGACCCGATATAGTATCGCCATACGACAACTGTCCCAATATCGCGCGATACTACTGCACCGAGAGGTCTTTGTGTCTTGTTGCTCCACCGCAGGTCCCAGGGTTCAGCCCAGAAAAACACGTACGTTCAGAGATCCACGTTGTAGTTCCGAGAGAGCGGGCTAATAGCTACACCTACCGCGGTTTATAAAATATAAAAAATATGTAATTATGTAACTACCCATATACAACAGCACCCATCAGAAGTTACTCCTATTCTGTCCTGACCGACTCTTAATATTTATTTTATTATTCTTTCATAGCGTTCATTGCCCAACAATACGAGCGATAACAAAAATAAATAAAATTTCCTCCACAAAGTTAAACAGACATTTCATTTCTCTGTATTTAATACAGTACCAATACTGCTATCAGATATAATACAAAAAAACATTATTGTTACATTGGACGTAGTTTAATCACGAAAGTATCCATGAAATAGGGAAATAGAAATACGCTGTGTTCAGTTAGCGACGGAAAGGCAAATTTACAGATTGATTTTAATTTGAAATAATCACAATTATAAAGGAATTACGCATTCATATCCCTGCTTGTTTTGCCTGAAGGTGATCTAAAAAGCTTGTAGCAAAAATTATAAAAGCACCTCCGTGCTTCGAAGGGCACTTAAAGCCATTGGTTATCTTTAGATCGGAATCGTTAAGCCACGTAGCAGGAATTAGGGCGACACTTGGATTGGCCACCAACCAATCCTGCAGAGTGGCGGAACATGCCAATGGGTTCAATCCGTATAATAATAAATACGTAGTCTACTAGACTTAGGGCCGACATTATCTAGCAAAGTGTAGGTCGAATAGGCGTTTGAGGGAATGGTATGGAATCTAGCCCTAGTAGACCAGGGACCATATAATATTCTGATACTTACCGGTTTGCAGGTGACCTAAAAACTATGGAACCTTATATATGATAACATTGAGGATCAGAATGATTCCACAGTCAGGCTACATGTCATTTATAATGAAATTATGTTTCAAGTGTTTTCGGAAGTATGTATGTGTGTAGTGTTTTTATTGATATCTGTCACGGAATTATTACATCTCTGCAGTTCTACTAATATGATGAGGATGATGGACGAATGTTTGTTACTTCTTCACGCAAGAACTACTTCACCGATCTGGATGATACTTGGCACAGATATACTATAATCTTATAGTGTGGAATAATACATGGGCTGTATGTTTCCCTAATCCCACTTCTAGACATGTTCTGAATGTCTAACTTGGGTTTAGTGGTATCATTAAAAACAGACAATTAGTGGGTGACCCTTGTTTAACTTGTCTAATAACTTACTTACCTCAATTAGTTGCATTAATTAATATTTTATTGGAGCTATGTGGAATAAATGGCTTAGAGGTCGCTATTGTATTATAACGTAACTCTGTCTGTTGCGCTTCACAACTAAGCCGCGAAACTGATTTCGGTGGAAATCGGTTCAAACACGGACTGAACCAGTGGTTAACCTTTTAGCGATGAGGGACCAGTTGACAAAATTTCGGTCTGTCCATGAAGCATCAACTGTTTGAAGGTACGTTATACAGAATAAATGTAAAATTGAAAATGAATAAATCCCAAACTTTTTAATATTTTTTGAATGGTTGCGCGGACCACTTCTGAAGCTTTCCGGGACCACCAGTAGCCCGTGGACCACCAGTGGCCCATGGACCACCAGTGGCCCGTGGACCAGCAGTGGTCCATGGACCAGCAGTGGCCCGTGGACCACCGGTTAAGACTAAACTAAAGTATCTCCAAGTAAACATTCATTATTCAGACTTTACTGCATCATGGGTGTACATTGATCGTAATTTAATAACTAGCACAAAGTATAACACTGCAAGGGCGTTGCTATGTAATAAACAGTATACAATAACAGAATAACTAAAGCAAAACACAACTCAAATCTTAACTGAACATTACACACAATTTAATATTAACAATAAAAATAAAAGAAAATGTGTTCAATTATAATTAAGTTAGTATAATAAATTATTCGTTTCGTTTGTGAATTTGGCCTGTGGGGGCAACCAATAGGGGATTAAAATAGTTCGAGGTACACCTGCTCGTAGTTACAAGACACAGTTTGCGTATGCTCGATTACAGCTATTACACATCATGCACCAGCCTCAGCACATCTTCAACATCTGCACCAGCTGGAAATCAATCCCAGACCAGTGTAGATGAGACTGCCTAGAACGTATTTTAATCCATCAGCTGCTCACTGTCATCTCATTTTCATAAAAAAAACATTAAAACTTCAACAGACTTCAACTTCATTTATTAGGAACATTTTTCTTGACTTTCGTTATTTGATCCGCGAGTATTTACTGGAAAAATGTTTCTTTTCGTTTTCTCCACTACACTTCACTTCACTTTAGGCAAAGTGCGATGAAAGGAGACACTCTCCTCCGCGACACTTTTATCTGTTAAGCTTGATTGACGCGTCAATACCACAGGAGGGAGACTGTTTGATTTATTTTGTTTACTTGAAAAAAAATTTGTATTTTTGTGAAAGGCAATAAATGCTTGGACACTTTAATATTAATTAACTGAATAAAATTAATATAACACATAATTAATTTATTAAATAAAGATGATTATGAATGTTATTCTACTATTATAAAATACTAGCTGATCCGGCAAATGTTTTCTGCCATATAAATATACTTTTATTGAAATTTAGTACGGGTCAATAGTTCCTTCGTTACATTAGTCCCATCAAACAAACGAGCAAATTGTTTATCTTTATTATATTAGTATAGAAAAATACTATAATTATTTAAATTTCCGAAATATATTTTAGCACCGATAAAATACTGGCGAGCTGCACAACTTTTAGAAATAATATGTCATGGCCCTGGCATCTTGTATCATAGTTCAATATATACACTTGTGTACTTGTTGTACGTACTGTGTTGGGTAAATGTACTCGTATGTACATACATACATTGTGCACATCCCGACAACTACCGCAAACGCAAAGAGGGTGACGGCCAGCCAGATGGATGACACAAGAAGATGAACAACATTTCATTATGTTCAATTGATCATAGTACAATCCTATATGTACATATATCTCGTGTCACAATGTTAGTAGTACACTCCTCCGGAATGGCTTGACCGATTGTTATGAAACTTTATTTCCATATTCAGTAGGTCTGTCAATTGGCTACTATCTACATATATTGATGGGTTGTTGGGTTGTCCACTCCAACATTGTTTTATTTTATTTTGGACATTTTTTTTATTTAATTAAAATGTGACATTAAAAATACATACAACCCAAACTTTTCACCCTTCTATCAGCAACCCCAATTTTTTAATAGTCATTTTAGTAGTTTAATCACTTTTCATACTATATTTTTGAGTAGTATATACTATGATAAAGCATGGATTTGCCAGTTTCGGATTGAGATCACAACGAATATTGATAAAGTCATAATATGTATTGAATTAATGACGTAGATCAAAGCCCCGGAGTTAAACCCGACTGTAGTCCCGTGGGTGTTGTGGTACCTGAGACAAATAACAATAAACATTACAAAACAATCCGACAGTAAATATTGGGAAGTAATATGAGTAAGTGACGCTCTCGCAGGGCGGCGCGGCGGCGCGGCGGCGACTTGTGTTGTTCACAGTGATTGGCACTCTCGGAAAGTGGATTGTTGACCGCCGCCGGCAAACGGTTCATGAGCGTTCCGTGCTTCGGAGGACACGCAGAGCTGTCGGCACCTGTTGTTACGTCCATCAAAGACCGTCGTTGAATCTTGTAGGCGTCGCTGGAGAGGCTGGTGACGACGTCAAGAGACGACAGTTTTATACCGGTTTTACGACTGCTATCTAACGATGAAATATCGAAATAAATATAAAATCTTCTCAGTTTTTTTTGCGATAATTCGTCATTTTGATTATAATGCTTTGATATTTATAATACTCACGACATAATGTATTCATTGATTATATATGTATGCATTCCGCGCTAATATCAAATGTCGGGGCAAAATACATATATTGTGGGTACCTGTAACATAGTATGCTATGTACATGTGTATGTATGTAATGTACACAGTCCACGATGAGCACAGTTTAAAATCATATATGTTTCTGTTTAGTTAAATAAAATAAAATATAGTATAAGTTCTATTTATAAATCAATATTGTGTTCCGGGTTATTTTCCTTCATATTCCCGTCACGTGCAATCGACAAAGCTCATGTCGTTAACAGTGCGGCTGCCGCGGCGGGAATTAAAGCCGGGAATTATTTGTTCATTTCCTGCGGCAGTGAGCGGTTATTTATCAACCCTGTCAATGATTCATGTTGCAATCTTTCCTCGTGTATTTCATCTAAACTAAGTTTGCAGGCAGTTTCTATTCATACTCGTAGTACAGATACTATGGTTTTATCGTTTGTTCGACGACTAAATATATCACAGGCTGACTTGCTGTAGCTGTCATTACAATGCACTCCATATCAGTCATATCATCCCGTTCTGAACATAAACAAAAAATAAGTTAGCGCTTGACTGCGATCCCAACTTGTGGGAAGTGTCAATGAAGTCTTCGATGGTGAAGCGCAGTAACATAGTAGAAGCTTATTCACTCTTGACTTGAAGACATTTAGATTGTAATCGAACGGGAACACCGACGTGGACAACTTATTACAGTCCTTCGCGGTACGGGCCATAAATGAGGTGGCGATGCGCGTTATACACATATGTATATATACCCAGCGTTATATTTGTAGCGATTGTTAAGAGAGGAGTTACATATATGTCCATGGGTCATTAAATCGATTTGTCAATATGTCAAGTGGCCGGCCCGCTCCCGCTCCAGCGGCGCTGGCCTGCCCTCTCGTTCCCAGGCGCGCACTAATTGTTCGCTCATTAAAACGAAAAACTATCACTAAGCACGAACAACGTTTTCTTTGTTGGAATTACATTCAATAAACTATGGAGACTATATATAGGAGGGTGAAATTGATAGAAGGCGCTAAACATTTGTTGGTGTGTTTTGTCGCTAAAGCGTATTCAGCTATTTTGTAAGAATTTTGGACGAGTGATGTAACACCGTATATATGTACATATATATGTATTCGAGTCATCGACTTGTTATCGAATGAGAATCTGTTGGACTACAGTGTTCGCCCCAGAATATTGTACGTCATCTAAATCATTAATGTAATGTAACATCACTTTAAAACAAAATTGAAATATATTGTTCCAAAGGGTATTATTAGCATGCCTGTAGTTAGTAGGTAGTTCTATATGTTTCTTGTTCCAAATATTAACATAATTAATTTTCTAGAACTGATAGTATCTTTCAAGTGAGACAAGTTATTGTATAAAGATAGTCAAATTGGAGACGCTATTACTCGATGTCGTACACTGATACACTATTATTTTAAATTTAATTATTTACTCTATGAAACAATGTAAGTCTGTGCAGACTATCATTTTGAACAAGTAACGCAATCGAGTTATTTGACAAACAATTGATTCGTCAAACTATGCTGTTTTTGAACTCCCGTATTCAGATCAAACAGGAAAACTGTATCGTTTTATTTTTTAACTAGCAACTTTACTCGGGGTTACACGGGACATAAGTTTATTTTTTAATCGATTGAAATGAAACAAATACCAAATTGTGAGACGAAGCTTATATCTATAATAGTTATGTAAATCGCATTCCAATGACACTCAATAAACTGATACACAAACATTCTTAACAGCCATTGAGATCTATTACAAGTTATTTGAAATATCTTCCACGTCCATTTTGATCTCTTACACCGTCGTTATATATAATATATGTAGAGTGATATGTACATTCGTAATGGATAAAAACATACATATTATTTATAAAGGTGTCCGTACGAGCACTCTCCTACATTAGGGTGCACACAACACCTCACGCTGGGATCAAGTAGCATATATGTACATATGTAGTGTACAGCTAATATGAAGATGGCTGTTAAAACGATCCGCCTGACAAGACAAGTGATATCTGGGACCTGCGACACGAGACACACTAACGCAGAGCAAGTCGCAGCAATATACAATTAACTGTAAAAGCTCTGAGATATTATGGCAAAAATGGCATACGTATTGAATGTTCCTGTGTCTGTAATGTTGTTGATAGATGAGGATCGTGGACGGCTGTGACGTTGGTGCAGGTTTCCGTAACATCACGATATTTACGACTAAAATGTAATTTTAATACACTACACTCATCGGTAATACCGTAGAGCCTTGCTAACGGAATTTAAATGTATCGTCAGAAGAAGCTTTCAGAGCGAAGCTTTTCAAATTTTCATGCCTTTGATGATAGATATTTTGCTCCTGAAACGGATCGGTAAGCTGTTCATGAATAGTGTTTTGATGGGCTTTCATCGACTATTTTAACTATATTCTTATTGTAAGTTTATTTGTTACTTGAAAGAGAATTTTAACATACGTATAATATCGTAAGGTAAAAAAATATCAGTTTTTAACATATAATACGTAACAAATATGGTACTAGAATTTTAAAATATACTGTTCCAATACGCATTAACGACCTACCTAATAAGTTAAACATTTTTATATTGAAAGCAAAATGTATAAGAATAAGTTAAAAGCCTATTATAAATATGTATAACTATAATATAAATGACTAGAAAGACCCGTCGGACATATATAAACCCTGTGAGGTTTGCAAGGTCCGTCTTCAACTTGTCGTATATGTACATATATCGTTTGTAAATAATATAAATGTTTATTGTTGTATATGTACATCGTACATACAAAGTTCATTACATCATATGACTGTGTGTAACGTGTTATAATAATGTTCAGACAT
>DWJZ01006232.1:0-13225 GCA_018249125.1 Asbolis capucinus
TCAAGAGTTTCTCCCCGCCACCGCAGTCTTGCCGTGACCATGACCCATGCAACTGGGTCGAAATATCGGTATAAATAGCAATAATCGTAAGTAACCCGTTAAACAATTTAAAAAATGTTTACTCTCCACGAATAATGAAGGTTTAAAATCATAGATCTAAATGATGTTTCCCATAAGAAGTAGATTATAGTATGGAAGAACATAACCTACTTTTTAAGAACATACCAAGCGAGTAACGCCGCGGTCGGAAAATTATAAATTTACTACACCGAAACTATTAATTTCTCACAATGTAAGTCGACCCACGCCCAGTAGTGGGACAGTAGGGTTGAAATGATGAACCATTACCTCATCTTTTATGACCCGTACTGCGAAAGATTGGAATAAGTTGCCGCGTCGGTGTCCCCGTTCAATTACAATGTCTTTAAGTCAAGAGTGAATAGGCGTCCATAATGTTAGTGCGCTTTACATTCGAAGACTTCGTCGCCATTTACTATCAAGTGGGATCCTAGTCAACTTATCGAATGCAAAAAAAAAAAAACAAAAAAAAGCCTCAATAAATTCGGAAACAGTAAAAACCTCGTAAACTAAACGATTTACGACCCAAAAGCATACTACAGAACTTCCTAGCAATTACCTCATCGAACCTGAACATCGAGCATCGAACCTGAACTCAGTCGCAATCCATAAATTCAACTATTAAGCCCGACCAACAGGTCGCATCCAAATTGTAGGTATTAAGCACTCGGTAAGCGATTCCTCGCACATTAAACCACCGATCTGTAATTTAGTGTCGGTTCGATTCCCGCGAACGGTGTTTTCGATACCTGGTCCACTTGTAATGATGGTTAATCGACGATTTTATTACGATCGACGAAATTTAAGTGGAGGTTAATAATTTATCGACGAAACGATTTTTGGAGTTTTCTCTTGAGTTAATTTATTAATATCAAAGTTCATATTGAATATTTGTGAAAGTGATGCAGTTAAGTATATATACTTAAATAAGCAACCTACTTTTTTCTGTTATAATTATAACACAATTTTGTTTCTATTCGTAGCAAGAAACAAGATATATTAGAATATTTAAAAACACAAAATTTAATTATAGGTCCCTAATACAAAGAAATACACAAAATTTCACAACTGTATTGTTAACTGTTGAGGAGTTCCCTTGTCTGGAGCCAATCCTGAATGTAGTATAGATCTGGAGATGCTTATCATAAAATTACATTGTCGTCGGAACTGAAGCAGTGTGCAAAATTTCAGCTCCGTAGTGTAAGAGAAAGTGGGTCTCATTAAACTTGCAAGATTTGACCCGTTTCAAACAAATATACTAACATACTCATATACAAACATATACTGCATGTTAAATAAAAGCTATAAAAATAAGTTACGAAAATTTTCATCTTACTGTCCATATATTACACCACATTGAAGCGGCCGCAAAACCTATACCATACTTGGAGACCAGGATATCTTAAGAGGCAACAGAAGTCAGCTGGATTTGTGAAACCCATCTGGTTGACTATCACACTCTCGATTAAGTCAGCTAATGTAATTCATCGTGTCCCATTTGGAGGCTTGGGAGCCAAGTCTCCTCTTCTTCGTTCTACCCGTCCGTTAATCGTCGCCCTTTCCATTTTTCTCTTGCCACTTTTGGTTGCTTCATTGCTGTACTTTTTCCCTTCATTCCTTCTCTTCTCCACACGTACTCCACTCCATACGTATAAGTTTCTTCCTGGCAAAGCGTCAGTGACATCTTTGTCTGGTGTCTTATGTCTATGGGCAGCGGTGGTCACTCATCAGCAGATGACCCGTCTACTTTTTTCCTGTTTGTAACATTAAAAACATTAATTATTAATATGTTTACAATGTGTAGTGAACAATACTGGCAGCATATATGTATGTTTATTGAATTCTCTTTCACACAGAATAACATCGAGCACAAAATCGAATAAATTACATCAACTGACCACGTTCATCATTCGGTCAGATCACTGAAATAAATCACTCAATGCGACGACAATCAATCAATTCATTCGATCGATCCCATTCGATTCATCTCTCGATTAGACCGATTCGAATCGGTGCGAAACAATTTGAAACCCACTTATGAATAATTCCTGTATTGATATATGGTTATGAACGTTTGAAAGTGAGATTTGTTCTGTACAATAAATTTGAATTAATGTACCTTATGGGATTATTTCCCGTTGTCTATTGCTGGGTATTACGGTTGTGCTAGATTTGAATGGCAAGTAAGAATAAGTCTACATTTTTAGCGATCCGCAGAAATGTTGGAATACATAATATACTCGTATCATTCCATCCGTCTGTCTGTTCGACAGCGTTGCACCGAGACCTGTAATCGGTGCAAATTCGAAATGAAATTTTTGCCCAAAATATTTTGGGCAACAAAAACAAGATTTATTAAAATATTTAAAAAAAAGCTTTAATTCGACAGGCCACTTGGTCTAGGGGTTTGTGAACCTGACTACTACACCAGAGGTCGTGGGTTCGATTCCCACCCAGGTCAAACTTTTCTGCCAATAGCAGGTCTGTCTATTCTGTATGTCTGGGTGAGAAATAGAAATATCTATTTAAGTATGTATTTAAAAGTATATATGTATGTTTATCAGTTATTTGATCACCATAGTATAAGATAACGCTTAGTTTGAGATCAGATGGCCGTGTGTGAGTTGTCCAAAGATTAAAAATATATATATAGATCCCTAATACAAGGAAATACTCAAAATACTCTTGTGTTCAAAATTTCATAGCTGTTGAGGAGTTCCCTTAAGTGGAGCCAATCCTGAACGTACTATCAGGTCATGATTACCATAAAAATGTATTGTCATCAGGACTGAAGGCAACATTTCAGCTCCATAATGTAAGAAGAAGTGAGTCTAATTAAGCTTGCAAGATATGACAAATATACAAACATATACTGCAAGTTAAATAAAAGCTTGTAAAAACACAACTCCAAGAGACAAAGTATTATCGTAGTAACATTGCAACAGATTTTAGTAAAAATCGGTAACAACGTTCAGCTTGCATTGTCTACTGGCGCCCACGCTGCACGCTGACTCCAGATAAATTATTAATAGTGAATTTGTAATGACTTGTAGATGAGATTGATACAGACGGGCTACTGTTTCTTTTGATACCTTTCTGTTGAATTCAACTTTGATCTCAACCCATCATTACGGCTCGTTGAGCACGGGTCTCTTCTCTGAATGAGAAGGTTAAGGCAATAGTCCACCACGCTGGCCTAGTGCTGATTAGCAGACTTAACACGAGTTTTGCAAACTCCCCGGCATGAAGGTTTCCTCACGATGTTTTCCTTCACCGTTATAGCGAGTGACATTTAAATGCTTATAACGCACTTAACTCCGAAAAGTCAGAAGTGTACGCCCTGAGTCTCAAACCCGGACCCCCGAGTAGTAGGCCAAATTCTGAACCACTAGGCTATGACCGCTTTTTATTTAAGAGAATTAAACTTCCAATAAACCAATCTCCTTCTCCCTTTTTATCTTTGTCCATCTCTTTTCCACTATGATCTATTTATGTAAAATACCTATTTTATTTACATTTCTTTTTACTTCCTCTATATTTTCGTGCCCTTCTTCATCTTATCTCCACTTTTCTCATTTTCTCCTCATCCAAAGGTTGTCTAGGAGAGATCGCTGCTTAGCGATAGGACTCGTATGAGTAATTAATGGTTACTTAAGTCTATTCTCAGTAAAAATTCTGAATAAATGATGAAAAACCGATTTAAGTAACCTTTAAAAATTGTGCGACGATTCAGCTAGCTAAGAGTATCGAGAACCATTCGAGTACCTTTATTCCCCATTCAAAGTGTAACACTTCTGTAATTTTGTTACACTTTGCCTCTGTCTATTCTAACCCATTCGGGGAGCATTTCGTATTACGGAAAAGTCTTCCTCATTCACATTACAATACTTCGAAACGTATACTCGGTGCAAATTAGATCTGGACTTTTTTCCATATAAAATTGACAAGTTTGTATAAAAAAAAAATTATCTAATTTGAACAGAGTATAAGTCCAACACTTCTGTAACTAAGTGCAACACTTCTATAACTAAGTGTAACACTTCAATATCATATTTTAGGTACCACATTTGTAACTAAGTGTAACACTTCTGTAACTATTACACTTTGCCTCCGTCTAGTCGGACCCATTCGGCGAGCATTACGCACTTAGTCACAGCATTACAATAACCCGTCGCCGCGCATTTGAGCTATCGACGCCGCCATTTGCATAATTTGACACGAGTAGTCTGACTATGTTGTGACACTTTGACATAAATTAGAACGGGAAGATCATTGTCTTTAAATGTCCCATCATATATATGATAATTATGTAGCATGCTGTCTGTACGTGTGGATATTTGCGAGAAAGTATTACTGGGAAATTTAATAAAAATATTAAACTTAATTTTGGACCATGATCTATAATGCTCTTCGTAAAAAAAATATTTTTTTTATTATTTTAATAAGTAATAAATTCAAACTTAACCGAAAAACTTATTTTTTTTTGTCAAATTTTTGGTTTATATTTTTTTCTGTGTCATGTGCGCTAAACTCAGAAAGGGCTGATTTGATTTTCAATCAGCTCCCACTGGTGTGTTGTATTAATTATTTTTTTACGTAGAATAAGTTAATGCTTGATATTGATCCCACCTTATGGTAAGTGGCGGTAATGTCTAAATTAGGCTCACTAACTTAGTAAATGCCTATTTACTCTTCTCTTGAAGAAATGTAGCATTTACAGTGTTAGTTTTATTTCAGTCTGCTGGCAAATTAAAAAGATATGATAAGCTGTCCAGCGCCCTTAGCTATGCTAAAGAGAAGCGACGGCAGTAACTAGTCATTTAACTTGACTTTTCGGATAATGTCACCTTAGATTATAATCAAAACACAATTCTTTTGTAGTGTAAAGCTATTTACTACAATGACGATATAATTTATAGATTGTCACGAACAAAAAAGGTTTAGTCATACTCAAAGATTACAATAAGAATTAGATTAGTTTTCAATTTATTTGCATACAAATATAGTTGTGTTATCTTTAATTATTTAGTTACATTTATTTTATTTAGAACGGAACAATTATCTTAAGACAATCTTAAACGCTTAGCACTTTCTTAAAATTACGTAATAAATTTTGTTATTTTTTATTCGCGGAAATTGAAATTACATTTTGAAGTCACTTTCATAGACATTTTTATTGAATCAATTTATTCAATCTTCTGATAAGTTTCTAGGTGCAGTGGGAGATACCATTTACACACATACCTAGATTTGTGTGTATATGTGTTGATTTGTATGTGTATATTTGTGCATTTATATGTGTATAGGTAAATGAATAATTGATATTATCAATGGTGTGCCTGTCTATGATTTTACGAGAATTGTATAATTTTTATTTTATGAGTTTCGATTCGCGGTCTCGCCTAGTACGTAGATAAAAAGTGTTATTTTAGACTATTTAATTCAGATCCATTCAGTAGTTTTTGCTTGAAGGAGTAACCTATCCATCCATCTATACATCCAACTATCCATCCATCCATCCACCCATCGATCTATTCATCATCACAAACTTATTACAAATGAATATTCCCGTTCGATTACAATGTAAATGTCTTTAAGTCAAGAGTGAATATGCTTTTAAGTTAGCCCAAGACTTCATTGCCACTTACCATCAGGTGGGATCGTAGTCCAGCGCTAACTTATTTAAAAAAAAAAACCTAGAAAAGATTTATAAGATTTGTTCTGTTAATTTAATCAAATTTAAACTAGAAATCTATTATTTTACAAGAATTGTATCATTTCTAATTTAAAAGTCTGATAGACAATAACGTCTCCGTTCAACACCATACCTTTTCGACACTCGTGTTAACAAAGACACACTTCGATTTTTAATTTCCCGATCTTATCTCAAGTTCCCAGTAAGTAACCATAATAAATATGTTTTTTTAATACCAGACTTTTTGTACATATCGACTTTATTTATTGGGTTTGTCGCCAACAAATCATCGTCTTTGTGAGCTTTTATTCCTATTTTGAAACGATGTTTTTAGATTTATGCCATTGTTGCTTGGGAGTTAAAAATTTTAGATATGGCATTTGATTTATCCAAATTTACGTTCGTTAGTGTATTGAAAATATCTTTATGAAATAAATGATTTGATGTTGATTGTGGCCAGCAGGTGAAAATAAATGGTTAATAGGTACTGGTTTTATCGCCAAGATAAAATTAGTATTTTTGATAGAATTTTTTTGTTTGTGTTACGATATTATCTTTCAAGAAGCCGGTCTAATAGGTACTGGTTTTATCGCCAAAATAAAATTAGTATTCTTTCAAGTAGCCGGTCGAACATATCCTTCTCGGTCGGCAACGCGTTGGCGATGCCCGTGGTGTTGCTAATGTCCATGGGCGGTATTGATCTTTCTGCTCGTTTGTCTGCTTTAGGTATAAAAAAATCTAATTTCTAACATTACTCTATTAAATTTATTTATATAACCTTAACAACGTTACTCGTTTCCACCCGCGGCTTCGTTCGTCGTAGTTACGTCGATAAATAGTAGCATATGTGTTATTCTAAACTATAATCTATCCGTGTGCTAAATTTCATCTAGATCGGTTCAGAAGTTTTATGCGTGTAGGTAACAAACATGGATTCTTACAAACTTTCGCTTTTATAATATTAGTAGGATAAATAGCCTCTTCTATACATAAAACACTTTTTTTATTAAAATAATTAATATGAAATTAACATTTCTTTTTCGTATCACACATACACCAAATGCCACATCCAAAGCGTATAAGACCAAAGAGTCTTACAAAATGTCAAAATATTTTTGCCCCCGGCCATTTTCGGGTTAACTGGGCTGATGCACATTTAGTAGGGCAATTGTTTGATAATTTTATTTATGAAGCGTGAGCTACTTCATTCCCGAAGCACTTTGAAGTACTTCCGATTGGAGAGCAATAATCAGTCTAATTTTAACTGTATCACCTGGTGATAAGGTTTAATTTTGTATATTGCCTGCGTGTTTTATATTCTATAAATAAAGTCCGAAAAGACTTGTAACAATCGAGTTATTTAAAAAGATTTTTGTTCGGGGCTCGACATATCTTTTCAGCCATTAACCTCGCCTCTTAAATTTGGGTTTAATAGATTCTTAACGTACGCTCCATTGAAAAATAATACTATATTGTATTTAACTTTATTTCAAAACGACGTGATAAATATCCGTCGGGTAGTATAAAAAAAAGTAGAGCTATTAGTAGTGAAATTATTTAGGCATAACTTAGTCTTTTATCGGCTGTGATCGGTGTTTTATACTCAATAATATTATAACTGCGAAAGTAGGTCTGTTTGTAACACGATTTTGATAAGAATTTGTAGAGAGATTGGGACTAGAACTAGAACTTGCGAAAGAACGTCTCTAGCCAATTTTTTTGCACACCCCATAACTGCTCCACTGCTGGGTCTCCTGGGTTAAGGTCTCCTGTCATCACGCTAACTGTACGGATTGATATATTTCACAAACCCTTGAAAAACTTTATGGACAACTAAGCTCCGCAACAATCGAAACAATCCGCCTGGCTATGAACGTTTCGTACGTGAAGTCTACAAGTCCCTTGTTGGCCAGCCTGGTGGACTATGGCCTGTACCCCTCACATTCTGGAGTCATAAGCCCAGCAGTGGGACAGTTATGTAATGATGAGGCATATATTCGTTGCACACATTTAAAAAATTAGAGTTGTTTGTAAGATGAAATTAAATACGGGGTTGCAAAATACCGGTTTCTTTTCTCGTTAAAAATACATATTACTTTTTAACATATACATATTACATTTCATAAGTAATAGCGAACACTCAAGTAAAGACCTTTTAACATTTCACTTAATTCTAGCATTCTTACAAGGCTGTGTTCAGTTATCTGTATCGAGCCCCGTTATGATCGAAAAATTAAAATGATTAACACCATCTAGATATTTTCGAAAGTTTAACTTAATTAATTTACTTAAATATTATATACATTTAATTTTACTTAAAGTTAAGTAATAATAAAATTGCATAAAGCTAAAAACAGTAAAAATTACTCTTGAAGAATTCGAACTAATCTCTTCTATTTGTGAGATCAACGTTCAAAAGACATGCGCAGAATTAATACCTAAGTATAACATGCCAGAGACTAAAACCCAACTAGACTAAATCTAGTCTAATTTATAATCCCTAAAACCATAATACAGAGAAACAATAACGCGTCAACAACGTTAGTCACTAGGCTTGTTTATGCTAATACGAGTGGAAGGAAGTAAAACACAGGCCAAGGTTAGTTTAATATTGTTTGGTATTTTGAGATACTGAGAACTGGGCTATTGGCTAGAACAATACTATTGTGATATAGGTAGAAAAATAGATAATAATGACTATTAACTAAAACTAGACAATAATGTCTATTTTTCTACCTATACATAAAATAGACAATTATGTATATTTTTCTACCTATTACTATTATAAACGCGAAAGATTATGCGATTGTGGATGGATAGATAGCAAACACACAAGCGGTGATAGCCTAGTGGTGAAGAATTCGGCCTCCTGCTTGTTGGTCCGGGTTCTAATCCCAGGGCGCGCACTTCTGATTTTCGGAGTTATGTGCATTTTAAGCATTTAAATGTCACTCGGTATAACGGTGATGGAAAACATCGTGAGGAAGCCTGCATGGCGGGGAGTTTGCAAAACTCAAAAGTGTGTGAAGTCTGCCAATCCGCACTTGGCCAGCGTGGTGGAGTATGGCCTTAACCTTCTCGTTCAGAAGAGAGACCCGTGCTGAATAGTGGGCTGTTATGGGTTGAGATGGCTGGGTGGATGGATTTTGGATTAGATGATCTGAGAGCCAGTTCTTTTCTTCTTTCTCCTCTGTCGTTTGGTCATCATCTTTTCTTTTCTTGTGCTGTCTCCTGTATGCTTGGGGTTTGTCAGTGTCACTGCTGAATTTAGTAGCAATGATGTACTGTTTTTCTTCTTGCTTTGTATTATCCACGTGCGCAGGTCCACATGTCACAATGTCCCAGGCAACGCCAGTCAAGTCTTTCTAATGTCCATGTTGGTGGTCCAGGTAGTTAATGATTAAATCAGGTGATCCGTCTGCTTGTTTGCTTGCTTATAACCTTGGATCAAGAAAATACTAGATGTCGCCTTCCATAGAAATTTAATACAAAATAGTGTCCGCACGAATTAATATGCAAATACTGCCCGTATAAAAAAACAGTTATACATCTTCGTCACCAACGAACTAAGAAAAAGTTCAAATTACATTCTGCGTTGTACCTAATTACAACTATTTTATTCTAGATGGTTTAAGTAAATTGTAGTTTTTTTTATTTTTTGATTGTTTGAAAAGAACTAAACAAAATACCAGACCACATTTCAAGTGAGCTAATATGTGTTGAGACACATTTTTGTCGCTTACTCGACATCTAGTTGTATTATTGATCATAGCTGGAAAGATAACAAAATCCTAAAACTACATATTATATACATACATATTATCATACAACGCAGTGACGCGGCCAGCCAGGCAAAGAACCAAACTAAATTCTCGCTACAGATATAAAAAAAAATTAAGCCGAATCTTGCACAAGAAGCTGAAGATACAGTCAGAAGAATATCTCTATTTAAGAGGCATTAGATCGATCCCTTAACCTTGTAACTTTATTACGGCTGTGATTAATAGTTCATAAATGTCGGCTCAGATTATTCCTAGAGTAACACAAATGCATGTTTTGCGTACTAACGAACAGCATTGTTGGGCGTATGGGCGAGTAAAATCGAACGTGCTATGGATAGGTGGATGGTGTAAGTTGTAGGCGTAGCGTGGTTTAAGTTGTAGGTGGAGCGCGGGTAGTAGTTTGTGAGTAGGGTTAGGTTAGAGTACCAGTTTAATAACTTTATCGTAACAAGGGAATAAATGCGTAAGTAATATTTGTATGTATGTATGTTAAAAATTCACGCCAGTACCACTAACCTGTTTTTATAAAATTTGGCATAGATTACGCTCTGAGAAATAACTAATCTATGTACATAGTTTTATCGAAAAGATGTGAAGCGGTTGAAATGTGGGATGAAAGTTTGTACGGAAGTTTTTCAAAGGTAATTTGTATTTATTTCGGCCATAGAGAAATCATATATTCACACTAAAACTCCCTGAGTGGTGCAAGATACAACACACATCACATCACAGATTACTCTCATAATCCACAATTTTTGTCAGTTATCTGTCCTGCTCAAAAATATATAGATCCCTTTACAGACAAGGTATAGGAGCGTGTAATTTTTTACCTACGTCACTTTCTTAGCCGGCAAAAAATATGATTATTATATTTTAAGTTTTAATTATGTACTAAGGCGACGTTGATTAGTGTTTCCTTAACCTTGGCAAATGAAAATTAATTAGCAATACATAACTGCTGTAAATAGAAGTGCATGAATTATTCAATCTCAGGCCCTCGTACAGAAGACCAACGATAAAACCGCGAGGCTATTTTTTCAATACAAAAAAAAATCTTATTTTTTTTTCGTAAAATACAAATTCCACATTTTTTTTAATATCTCCTCTTCCCTCTACAATGTTATAAATTGTACCCTACACACAAATCCGAGCAAAATCGAACTACCATCCAACAATAGCGCGTCCTCAATACAAAATTGACAAAGGCAGAGTAAGAGCCGCGGAATTTATCGCCTACTGTCTCTGCTGACTGTACTCGTATACACTGTGACTAAAATGTTGAAAAACTCCCCTAAACACAGCGTGTTTGAAATTTTTGACGTCACATTTAAAGCGATATCGTAAATACTGTTTTTTATTTTCAGTATTCCTATTTTATAAGTAGGTAGTATGCTTATACTCGTAGTTGTCATAGAAGGCCATATCGAATAAGTGTTTTTTTATTTATGTTTTTTTTTATTCAATAAGTGGTGACATAGCCTTTGATGGTAAAGGACACTAACTTAATTAAAGCCTATTCACTCTCGATTTGACGACGTTTACGTTATAATCAAACGGGAATACCGACGCGGGCAACTTATTCCACTCCTTCCCAGTACGGAATAATAAAGGACGAGGTGAAACGCGACGTTCGTACGGGCGGTATGTTTACGTCGAAGGAATGGATACTCGCCGTGTGTCGGCTCGTTCAATGATGGATCGGGGATGGGGAATTTACTTAAGTAATATATAATGAATCAATCATTAAAGCTAAGATGGCATTTCACAGCGGCTTTTGTCGATTGTAAGTAATAGGCAAAGTTAACCAAGCGGCCTCACGATGGAAGTCAAATAGCCATAATATCCTGAGCGCTTCTGTGTTCCGTAGTGCCCTTAAAGTCGTTATTACCGATGGTTATCGTTAGACAACAATCTAACGAAGTTAAGTTGTAAGTCTCTCAATCCACACTTGGCCAGCGAGGTAGAGTCTATACTCTATCCTGTATCCTGGCTATCCTGTGCCTGTATTGTCAGAGGAGACCCAAGCACAGCAGTGGGACAGTTACTGATAATAGTCGATAGATAACATCTGTTAAGCCTTGTCCAACATGGCTTAACCTATCTCTGAACCTTTAAGCCACCAATTGGAGCATGGTGTACTATGCTCCAGACATCCTCAGTTAATCAAACCCATACTCCATTTTAAGCCAATAATAAGGTCAATGAACTAGAAACAACCATCGATTTTAACGATACAAGTGTATAGGTGAAAGGACAATCCAAAACTGGTAGAGACATGAATTACCCGCGACATAGAGACCACTCTAATTAAACTCTACCACAACATGTAGAGACATAAATTCCTTCTCAGTATACATGAAATCAGATAATTTTCGCAACAGCGTGTACTCTCTACACCACATTAACTAGAACTCTACATGCTCTTATATTCATCTATTATGGTGTACCATTGTAAGGACTTATGGTTTAGCAACAAAGAGTAATTATTGTAAAGGTGGTAGTTTTGTCGAATATAAAGCGATGACGACACGATAAAATGATACCATGACGCCACGGTAGCTATGGTAATGTAGATAGTAATGCAATGACGATACATTAACGATGCGATAGCGATAACTTAGTAATTCAATTATGACACGTTATTGACACCACAAGCGTCTACTAATCCGCACTTGGCTAGCGTGGTCGAATATGGTCTGTACCCCACATTGTGAGCCCAGTAGTGGGATAGTTATGGGTTGCAATTATGACTGATATCATAGAGTTATAATAAGTCTATGAGAACATAAAAAATACATAAAAAGAGGCTACATACAGATCACGCTAATTAATCTATACCATGAAATGTAGAGAGAGACATACATTTCTTTTAAAAAATTGTGTTTGTATGTTTCTTTGTCCTTCGTAGAGTTTGAAATTGAAGGAGATAGAGCTCGAATATTTTTAGCATATCGACTAGAATTATCTGGAAAAGGTTTTGGTACCAAAATTTTATCGATTGGACACATGGTTCATGACTTTATAGCAGAAACGCCGGGTACAGCTAGTTTAACATCAAATCAGGTTTTCACATCAGCCTATACTCTAAAGCACATTAACTAGAACTCTACAAGCCCTACAACTGCATTCTGCTTCAGTTTGTGTGAATAACATGTGTGATTATCGGTTCCATTGTTAGGACTTATATTTTGTTGGTATGGTAAATTTGCATTTTAAACATTTTTTCATAAGATCAGCCATTTTTTACAACAGGAGGGCCACAGATCTGAAGGCATGTTATCTATGTACTGATTGAACGCTATCATTGATTCTTCAGTTGGTAAAAGTGAAACCTCTCATTAAATCTTTGATTTTGGGGAAAATACAGAAATCACAGGGTGCTATGTGCAGGATGGGTAATGAATTGTACTTTTTCGGAAACTAAACATGACTTTGTTTTGTTGGTCGTGTCTTAAGAAACGTTGTCATGATGTAGGAGAACGCGGCGTTTTGATCGTCTTTTGCGAACTTTTTGTAACACCCTGGGTAAACAAATGGTAGAATACCACTTCGCATTAAGACTCTTTTGATCTTCAAGTGGAATTGTCCAAATAGGACCCGTGGCTGAGAAGAAAAACGTGATCATTGTTTTACCAACATTTCTCGCCTGCCTCACATTTGTTGGCCTGTT
>DWJZ01006233.1:0-13225 GCA_018249125.1 Asbolis capucinus
AAAATTACATTAAGTAATTTACAAATTGTAGCCTATATGTTATTATGATGTATAATCTATATTACTATACAGTTTTATCCAAAACCGTCAAGTAGTTTTTTCATGAAAGAGTAAAAATCATCCATCCATACTTACACTTTCGCCTTGTAATATTGGTAGAATTAAACAAAAATCAAACACAACACAAACAGCCTTATAATCTTTCGATTTTATTTCAACCACTCACAGTATAAACACCAAAATGTCTTTTGACTAAATTAAATAAAAAAATCTTATTTTAATGCAATTCACCCATTTCATCTCTGTTTTTATAATCCATTATAACAAATTTGGAGACACACGAGCTGACTGCATGTTTTGAATCACTTTCATCGACTTCTCTGTGCTCATTTCTTTCTTCAACTGGAGAATATTTATTTTTATCCATAACCATGAATATAACGAACATTATGAAAACTATAAAGAACACCGTATTACAATTTTCTTCCAAGTGAACTACGAATGACGATGCCAAATTCATTCCGCGGCAGTTTTTCTTTTTTGAAAGGCAAGAAACACAAAATCACTTTACGTAGCAAGTATTAGATTATATTATTAAGCTTTTCTTCTTTTCCTATGTCCCAATAAGACTTTTTTGATAACAGAGAATTTTCCGATCACAGCTTAATTTTCCAATGAAATCTTTTCACCTCACATCTGTCCTTCTCTTTGCTTGTTTGACGATTTTTCCAAATATCGAAATTTTCTGGATTTGAGTTTAACACAATCCAAATATGGTTTAAGCTGATACGGATTTTCCGCAACGTTATTTCTATGCACGGTATAATCTAGTATGGAAACTTGACACATGACAGACATCAGGCTTATGCGACATAATCGTCATAGATAAGATATATTCTCTGAAAATCTTGATGACCAACTGAAGAGCGAATTCTAATAAATGCTTATCAAATTTAACTATGTAAAACACAATGTTATCAATCTACTATGCGATTTTGATTATAGTACACATTATGAAAAATTATATTAGAACAAAATTAATTCATACATCTTTAACATATTATAAAAAATGTTAGGTTATAATTAATAAATATTAGTCAAGAAAATACCTTACCATTGATAAAAAAATTAATTCATATATTTTTTTCAAAAAATGTTAGGTTATAAAAAAATAAATATTAGTCAAGAAAATACCTTACCATTGATAAAAAATTATATTAGGACAAATTTGTTTTTTTTTAACATAAGTATTATAAAAATGTTAGATTATAAAAAATACATATTAGTCAAGAAAATACCTTACCATTCATGAAAAATTATATAAGACATTTTTTTTTTATTTTATAAGAAAATTAGGTTATAAAAAGTAACTATTGGACAAGAATATACCTACCAAAAGGCTAAAATTTACAATATAACAATGTAAACTTCAACGATACAAAAAAAAATTAATAAAATCTGAACAAGTATTAACGACATAAGGAATCTTCTACCACCAAAACAACATATCGGAGCGTCAAGATAATGCATCTTAATTGAGAGATGTCATATTATAAATCACAATTGTTCCTCTCCACCCATCACGGCCCACTATTGAGCAAGGGTCTTTTCTCTGAATGAAAAGGGTAAGGCCGTAGTCCACCACGCTGGCCAAGTGCGGATCGACAGACTTCACACACCTTTGAATTTTACAATTTCCCCTGCATGCAGGTTTCCTTAAGATTTTTTACTTCACCGTTATAGCGAGTGACATTGAGATGCTTAAAACGGACATAACTCCGAAAAGTCAGAAGCGCGTGCCCTGGGATTCAAACCCGGACTCCCAGAGTAGGAGGCCGAATTCTTAACCACTAGCCTATCACCGCTATTTTTACAACTTCTCATCGCGGTGTCTAATATAAGGTCAATGGGTCCAATATTCCCCAAGTTCCCGACATCCTAGCTGCTGAGTGAGGTTAAGTACCCTCTATTTCTAGCATTTCTAAGATAAATACTAGACAATTAGACCGTCTGGTAGTAAGAGCGTTATCGGAAAGCGATCTACATATTTTACAATGATATGACGGTAGATGTTCTTGTTCCAGAGCAATCTGGCGCAGACTGCAAGAACTTTGCCCATATCAAATTGTAATTCATGTTCTCTCATAGGAGAGTAATCTTCATTTTGAATTCCTATTCCAAATTTTAAGGTTGATTTTAGCTTTATTCTAATTGTAATTTCTTCAATGGCCTTGTAGTCAAATTGTTGTTTGGGAAGCGAGCCTAGGTGTCGTTAACCGAAGCAAAAAAAAAGTGACAGATGAATAATTGTTTTCGGGTGATATTTGTAGCGTGATTCGTGTAGTTTATGCCATTTGCGAGGCAATCTTAGTGCGTAGTAAGTGTTTATTTCTTTTTTTATTTCCATCTCAAAAGCTGATTACGAACTGATATAATTTTAATAATAAAACAGGTTGAATGACTTTATGTATTAGCTGTTAGTTGCTGACTGCGAGTACGATAAAACTACTAAGGAGTAGCTTGCCGCTTCTTCTAAGACCACTTACCTTATCAAAGCGAAGTGAGAAAAAAAACATTTTCTTTTAAATCAAAAGTTGAGTAAGTATGTGGATATTGTGAAAAAAACTACAATATATCTATACGCCAAGTGATTTCCCATTGAAATGTATTACAATACATATAAATATGATATAATAAAAACACTCCAATATTATTTGTTCAGAGTATATGTAGGTAACACTGTAAAATGCAGAAATAAATAAAAAAAAACTAAAAGCACACCTAATCACAAAGCTTTCCAAAGCTTTCAATAACTAAATCCTCTTCAGCTGGTAATCTTCAAGACAATCTCTTTCACATAGGCGACAGCTTTCAAAAACAATTTTGGCGCGACTAAAGACGCATTAAGGTGCACCGGGGCAATTATGTCGCCCCCAAGATCAGAGGATGTTGGGGAAATATGGGATTTTCTCTATGATTGCTTATTTAACGATTTTCTGACTAATATTATAAATGCGAAAGTTTGAGAAAAAGCAGACCTACTGAACGGATCTGAATGAAATTTGGTACAACGATAGATTATGACCTTGTATAACACAGACTACGCCTATATAAGTAAAAAACATGATAATCCCATAGATTTTTTTTGCAGGATAAAAAGTTATTATTAATTTAAAATGTAAAATTAAAGTATTAAAAAAATCCCAATATTTATAATTTAACAGCAGACTTCTTTAATAGTAAGATTTAACTACTCGATGCCGACTGCGTCTAATTAGGACTTCTTTTTTCAAAACCTATCCTATTTTTGGCGTATTTTTTTGATATTTTATTCCGTAATATTATTCTATAAAGGAATACTTAAAACACTTTGACAGGCCAGTTGGTCTAGTGGTTAGCGAACCTGATTACTACACCCGAGGTCGTGGGTTCGATTCCCACCCAGGTCAAACTTTTCTGTGATGAACAGGAATGTTTGTTCTGTGTGTCTGGGTGTTTAATAGAAATATATATTTAAGTATGTATTTAAAAGTATATATGTATATTTATCAGTTGTCTGATCACCATAGCACAAGCTTACGCTTAGTTTGGGGTCAGATGGCCGTGTGTGAGTTGTCCAAAGATATTTATTATAATTATTGAAGTACCTATATAAAAATACTAAAAATAAGAATGTAATGTACATATCCAAGCTTTAGCTATCAACTTATTTGACTGTCCCGCTTGTCTATTGGTTAGTGAACTGACTGCTGGATGGAAGGTTGAGGTTCGATCCTTACCTAGAACAAACTTTTCTGTGACGAGCAGGAATGTTTGATAATGATATTCTTGCCCATCGCAGAAAAGTTTGTTGTGTCAGGGTGTAACAAAAATATCTATATATGTATATGTATATAGGCAAAAATGGTTATTTTGGTCAGATGGACTTGTGTCAATTATCCTGAGATATTTATATAATAGGTACAGTACATATGTCTACTCAATTATGGTATTAGCGATAGAATATTAACAACTTAAAACTACATTTTATTTATGTCTTATTAAATTCCAAGACACATTTTATATAAATGTGGTACATCTACTCATCTTTCTTACGTCTTGTACAATAAGAGCAGATGATAAAGTATTTTTGAATTCAGAACCAAGTGAAATATTTTTCCATATTCGCCGTATCTTGTCAAGCCGTCACCTCGCGATTGTCATTTATTTCCTTCTACGAGTATAACAGAGTATAAAAAGAAACTGCACCTTCAGATGGAGTATTTGAAATCGTTCTTCGTTCCAAAACTTCTGAAATTTTGTGATTGGTTTATTGCATGAAATATATGGTAAGCGTAGTCGTTTAAGTGCCATCACTGCAACTCTTAACTATCCCACTACTGGGCTTGGTTCTCCACTCACAATGTGAGGGATGTAGGCCATAGTCTACCACGCTGGCCAAGTGCTCACACCTTTGAACTTTATTACTTCTTGATTCTTCACCATGTTTTCTTTGTGCAAGTGATAATCAACTTATGATACGCACATAACTTTGAAAATGTTAGTTGTGTAAGAATTAGATTAAATATTAGACTGTGGAGGAATAGTCACATGCTTCCATTCCCACTCTTAATGTTATTTATGTCATAGGTACATGCCATATGTATATCCCCAAGAATTGATTACTTATTTACCTTCCACAGATGCATTTATATAGTTTAAAAAAAATCACTTAGTACGTACTCCTCTCAAGTTATTTTTAATCGTTTTAAAAAAGGAACTGATTCTAAATTCGTCTGTGTTTCTTCTTTTTTTCCATATACGAAGATTTCTCTGAGTAAGTCAGTACATTCCAACAAAAGAAATCCATTATTATTACACAAGCAAAATTCTAAATTGGAAGCAGAAGCGTTACACGAAACGTGCATAGGTTTTGTTACAACAAAAGCAACCGCAACGAAAGCTGAGTGCAGCTTACTGGCTATTCGAAGCGGTCGTAGAATTAGCCTACATTACCCCAAGAAAAGTGGCTGGCTCAGCATTAAAATACAGCAATCGTGAATCGACTCATATTTTGGGTTCCGTATCGTGTATTCCCTTATATATCCTACTAATATTGTTCATGCGCAAGTTTGTGAGGATGGATGGATGGCTTACTCGACGCATAAACTACTAAATAGATCTAAATTAAATTTAGCATAGGGATATATTCATAGTGTGGAATAACATTGACTACTTTTAATCAAAATACCACCCAGCCGAAACTTTGAACGGACCCTAGTCCAATAATATTGAGATATAACATTGTGTTAAGACCTTAAATAATTGGTATCTTTGTCTAGCATCTGTTGTCCTTTTCCTAATAACCCAAGCATTATCTAAGGTTTTCGTATTAGTAAAGAGTTTGATATATTATTTTGAATATAGCCAGTCACTACCAGTCACTGGTATTTACAAGAATGTATTGTACACATTTGAAACGGTGATAGCCTAGTGGTTAAGAATTTGGCATCCTACCCGGGGGTCCGGGTTCGAATTTCACGGCGCGAACTTATAACTTTTCGGAGTTATGTGCGTTTTAAGCATTTTAATATCACTCGCTATAACGGTGAAGGAAAACATCGTGAGGAAACCAACTTGCATGCCGGGGAGTTTGCGGAACTCAAAGATGTGCGAAGTCTGTCAATCCGCACTTGGCCAGCAGTGTGGTGAACTATGGCCTTAACCTTCTCATTCAGAGAAGAGACCTGGGTTGAGATGTTGTTGGTTTGGAGACTGACATAGGTTACTATTTATCAGCATAGCTACCACGCGAAGCCGCGGGCGGACGCTAGTTAAATAATATTTCAGGACAAGTACAGCCGCCAGTTGCCAAACAAAGCATTAGCTTATGCTATGGTGATCAAACAAGTAAACAAATAAATTATATCTATAAATTCATTATACATACATTTTTGTTACATGTACACAGAAAAACCTGTTCATCCCAAAAAATAATATCTCGGGTTTGATTCGAACCCACGAACTTCGGTCAGGTTTCACTTAATAGACCAACAAGTCGGAGACAATAATGTATTAAAGAATGGTAGTGTACAAAAAAACCGGTTTCATTCCACCTCTTGTTAATTACTAGAAATAAGAGAATTAGCTATACCAGGTTGTGACATAACTCATTCAGAACTCTTTAAGATCAGGTACTGATTCCGTGTAGATTCCGCCTTATAGCGGAAACAACTGCACTTGGCCAGAAAAGTTTGTGAAAGAAAGAAAGATAGAATAAACACTTATTATATAAAACTAAAAAATATTTATTCTATAATAATATGGGCTGTACCCCTCACGTTGTGGACACCAAAGCCCAGTGACACAGTTATGGGTTGTCATGAAGAATGGGTCAACGGTTCAGCTTTATCAAGCTCGGTAGTAGGACATTAAGGGTTGCACTGATGAATGGATCGGATCGAATAACATGGTAGGCTTTACGTGTCCTCTAAAGTACGGAAAAGCTCATACTGCTTTGGCAACTAACGGGTACATAGTCACTACCCAACTGCTTCGCTGTAGCTTGACTTGGGTCACAATCAAATCGGCACTATCTGACTACGAAAGCTTCCAAATATTGAATTGTTTTTAAAACTTAAATTATGCCTTTCTTGTCCTAATGCCATAATTTAGCACGATAAAAAAAGTTGTCCCATAATTTTACGGTTAACTACACCATATACATGTAGGTCAGAGGTCGGCAACCAATGACCCGCAGGCTGAATTCCATTGTTTTGTGGCCCACACAAACCCCACTTACACAACGCAACTTGGCGTTTCTAGTGATCATCAAATGTGGCCCGCATAGCTATCTTTATAACATTTGTGGCCCTCATATAAGAAAAGGTTGCTGACCCGTGATATAGGGAGTTATACATCGTCAAAAAAGTCGTTATAGTTATGATTAAAAAGTATCTACAGTGTATTGTACAAAAGTTGTGAAAAATTAAGTAGGTACCTGCTTGAAGTCCTTTGCATCCAGACAGTTCAAGTCCCACAGATAAATAATTTGCTGGTTCTGGTCCAGTTCTGGGGGTATTCTTTGCCAGTCATAAATCTGCACCGTTCTCTTCTTATCATACTTTGGACTTGCTAATTCCCAATACTGTTGAAGTCGTACATCTGAAGTATTATTTTAAATACAAAATTTGTTAGGATGGATGTTTGATTTTCTTTCACGCAAAAAGTACTGAACAGATCTGAACGAAATTTGGCACAGAGATAGACTATAGTCTGAAGTAATACATAGCGAGCGAAACTAGGAGAAAATATTATTATTTTAATAGTATGTTTGTTTGAAAAGTTTGAAAAAGATTGATAAGTTAGATGGAAGAATAAGAGATATTTTGGCTTCAACCTATTTAAGTCTACTACTGAACATGACTCTCTTGTTATATCTGAGGAAGCCCAGGTCCAGGGCATATTTCACCACCCTGCTCCAATGCGGATGGAACCAATAATGATTCATCTTAATATTCTTCTTTCGGAGATATAACATATTCTTGCACTAGATCAGGGATTCCCAAAGTGTGCGCAGCGACCTGCTGCGCCGTAGAAAGTAAAAAGCGGCGCCGTGAGTCAATCTTCTATCAATATCCGGAACCTCAAATATTCGGGGGTATTTTATTTTTGTTTTTCTTAAGTCCAATTTTTGTTCCGACCTCCCAACTCAAATACTATAATTGTGGGAACACCTATTTCCGTTGACTGGCTTTTTCAACGGCTAGGGTACGAGACAATACTAAACTTGTAACTGCGCCGCTGATTAAAAAAGATTGAGAACCCCTGCACTAGATGCATTGTAGGGTTTGAAAAAGGAGATATTTTGAAGAGGGGCAGGACTGGACCATGCGAACGTAGTCGCGAGAAAAACCTAGTGGTTTATAAACTTTATAAATGGCTCGAATATGCTCTGGTGTGGCTTCTCTATTTTAGCCATGTCGGAGGCCTATGGGTGAAAAAAACTCGACAATTGGGTGAGCAACTTCTTCGCCAATACGTATGTAGAAACAACGTGGTCGAGTATAGTCTGGGCCACCTCAGTTTATGATAATAAGTTGACCGCGTCGGTATTCCCGATTAATTATAACGTAAATGTCATCAAGCCAATAGTGAATAGGCTTTTATTAAGTTAGTGCGCTTTACCGTTAAAGACTACATCGCCACTTACCATCAGGTGATTTCGTAGTTAAGCGCTAAGTTATTGAATAAATAAAAAAAGAGTTTTGAGGAGAAGGTCGTATAAGTTGAAGCCACAAAAACTAACCCATAAAATCGATAAAAGTTAGTTAAATTCTTACACGAAGACGAACATGTGAAAGCTATTATCGAGCTTGGAATTTTCATCTCCGTTAATATATCTATTATAAGTTTAGGTTCAAAACTTGCACATATCACACTGGCACATAACATCACTGACAAAAATAAAGAAAAAAATGTTCCAAGTCCCGCCATTGCGAATGTGCAATGTGATCAAGATTCGAATTTTGAATTGAATTTAAATTTCGATTCGAGTGGTCAGAAATGTTTGTTCAGTAAATTGGTTTACTCAGCAAATTGCCTAAACCGCAAATAATCGTAATATTGCTTTCTTATGCATTATTCAGTGACCCTGTGAATAAATTGTAAGTAAATCTGCTTTGACTATTGTATTTTAAATCGATTTACAAACTATTTCAAATTTTCGTAACAAAATAGTGTGATTTTGCGGTAAGTTCAAGGTCGGTATTGTGATATTTCCCGTGGCGTTCCTAATTTGAATTACGTGGTAACAGACCGACAATACTCAAGTTGATTTAAATATTTGTGTTTGTCATTATGCGTAAAACTAAAATTCCATGCAAATGTTTCCGATCTATTTCTGTACATAGAAGATGTTTCGGAAGACATTATTAGGCTAATTTACATAAATATGTAATATATCCTAAAAGAGTTATTTTTAGGTTTTTTTGTAATGTGTCGGTTTGTATATAATGAAATGCCATTGTCTTTTTTAATAGTTATTATGATGGTACAAACTACCACTGATATAACTGATATAACCTCCACAGATATAACGGGATAGGTTGACAACTTTGCACAGAAGCGTCTATTCGATCTATAGATTTAGTTACTACGTATATGATTTGGTCGGCCCGATTTTGGCGCCATTATATGTAAAAATGTTGAAAGATGACAGTCGCCATATTGACAACTGACAGTCACCTAATAAGGTACTGCAATAGCATTAAATGTCAAATCACCAGATTCAGTAATGACGCAGCCGAAGAAGTTTTTGAAAGTTTTCCACCAAGAATGTCACAAGCAAACCCCCTCTGAATACTGTAATGATTTATGGAATAGCATGTACATTGTATATGTCGGTAGTTTTTACCCATTTTTATACTATACGTGATTCAAAATTAAGTGAAGTAATTAAAAAGCGAAAACTAAGTAAACAGTAATAATTAACACTAATTAAAATGCTTTAAAACGCTTACCTCAAGTATTAAACGTACAAGGTAAGTAAGATAGTAAAGATATCGGTAATTATCTAAAGCCAATATTGTAAAATCGCTACATTCGACGTCCTGTTTTCTACTTTGTTTACAAACATTACGATTCAGTAGTTTTCCGTAAAATTATCGTCAATATTTACATAGTAACAACCTATATTAATGTACTTCGAAGTTATCAGTGGCATCGTTAACTCATAAAATATGTATCGAGTTCTCAACACTTCAATAAAGGACGTTGTGAAGGGCTTACTTCTGTAACCTTAAAAACTAAATATTTTATTTTATTTACATTTTTGTTACACTAAATACTCTTTTATGTAATTCTTCTAGTGTAAATTTGTTGGTATTGTAAGTTAAAATCGTGTAACTAAGCAGATAATTTTATTATGAATGTGATTACAAAATTACTCGCTGATAACTATTGGAAAGACCCCATCCGGCGAGATGTGAAACCTACGGAGTGGACTCCGTTGCTAAAGAACGTGCCACAGACTGAATCAAACAATAAATGTAAGTACTTATGTATACTGAATTTGTATTTTAAAATATGACAGACTAATAATTTTTTGTAATTATGTATGCACGTGTTTGCGTATTTAATACGCTTTTATTTGTTTAAGACAATTTTTAACTGAATTTAAAGAGACTTCCTACGGTCCAATTTGCACGATTTGTACACGTGTTTTTTTTTTATTTAAAATTTAACGGCATTAGGATTATGCCATACAGCTATTTGTACACATGTCCAACTCCGATGACAATTTAATATCTAAAATATGAAGACGTTTTTTTTATTTACTTTTTTAAGATTTGAAATGGCGGATCTATTTACAGCCGAGGTTTGTGCTAACTTGCAGACAAAAAAGTTAAATATGTATCACCTATTGATATATTATTATTTGTATTTTAATAAAAATGTCTGTATAATTGTGTTAATGTAATATAAAACAATTAATTATTTATGTCTCTTTAATAATTACGTTGCATTCTTCGATTCTTACGTGCATTGTTGTAAACACAAATATTGAATTTTTCCATGAACTAATATTGTTATTGTGAGCTTCGAGTTTATGTTGTTTTGACAGATGTCATAGGAGTATTCCTGTGTGATAGTGTCTCTGTGCGTGAATATTGATTTTGTTATCTACGCTAATGTCAAAGAGGAAAGTTTTGTTTGTTTGTTATTGATAAACTCAAAAACTACTGGACAGATATTGAAAATTATTTAGCCAATATGTACAATGGAATCGTAGGTGTGACATAGACTATATTATATTGGAAAATGGGAAGGATTTTATGTTATATTTGGTTTTTCTCAAAAATAGCGAATGTATTTATTAATATTTATTTCAAATTACACAGGAGGTTTAGATAACGTTTTATATAGATTATGTAGTATCTACTTCGCGAATTCAATAAATTTTTAAACAAAGTAATTAATGTAGAAGTTAAATTAAGTATGCCATATGTACTTTGGAATAGTTACGAGCTTTGTCGAAAGAAGAAACAGCAAGAAACTCCCAAGGAGATTCCTTTCTACTTAAACTGCATTTAATTGACAGTAGACGATACGTACTGTGGAATATTTTACATTGTAAATGCAAACTTTACACTTTTATGGGGATTGATAACTTTAAAACTGCAAATTATTAGTTATGATGAGTGCTATTAATATTGCAAATTTTATAGTTTGTGAGAATGGATGGATGGTTGGATGGATGGATGGTTGGATGGATGGATGTTTGTTACTCCTTCACGCAAAAACTACTAAACGGATCAGCATGAATAGATTCTAGTCGGGAATAAAACATAGACTACTTTTTAACTGCCACACGGGCGAAGTCGCAGACAGACCTTAGTATTAAATAAACATTATCATTTTACAATGAGCACCTTTCCTAAACGTTGGTAAATTCTATAAAATTACGTTCATAAACGTAATTGAAAACACCTATATGAAAATAGGATATGAATTTGAATTGAATTTCACGAGTATTTAGCTCAGTAATGCTGTATCTATGCAGACGGCGATGCACGCATGCCTTTCACTAACCGCCTGCATTGCATAGCCTAGCCTAATTGATCTTGAATCTATGATTTTATGATAAACAACGGTAGATTAAAGATTTTAATGGTTCCTTAAGTCATTACTTAGTATAGAATTTGTATATAAAATCTGTACGTTTAAGCGTAACGACTGTGTGCGCTAGTTAACTTCATCGTTGCATAACTCGCCCAATGTGGGGCTCGGGGCTCCACTGTGTGAGTGGTAGCCTGTTCTGTTGCCTATAGTCCACCACGCTGGCCAAGTGCGGATTGGATTTAAACACTTTTCAGTACTTTATTGAGAACAATCTTGTTGTACCTGAAACCTCCTTTTGAGTGACCAACGATCAAAACATTAGGGTATTCCTCATCTTTTACTTAGTTTTCTAAGCTAAATTTATGTCTAGATTATATAAAATTACGTAAATAAAATATCACCAAGTTTATAAAAAAAATAATGTTCGTAGTAATTACTCATTTTAACTTTCAAAGATTGGTACGTATAAATATTAAAAACTGTTGGTTCAGAATATAGTCGGAATCCGACTAGTTTCTGATCTGTCCGCAAGTCCGGCTGAGTCGCAAGCGCGCTATCGTCGCGGACGGTTCCTGAGGGCCTCGCACAGGTCCGAAACTAGTCGGCGGATTCCGACTGTGTGCTTAAAGTCAAAATTCATTCACATAGGTAGTAAAAATATACTTATGAATCTACCAACGTTTCGAGAAGCTGCTATTTTGAGGAGATGATACTGCGAAAGAAACTCGTTACTTCATTTAGTAACCACTTATTATACATAACCTAAAAAAGTACAACAAACAATGTATTTTAAGAAGTACGCGAAGCTGGACGGTACATTTATTTCCAGGAATACTTATCACAGATGACTTCTATCTTGTAGTAGCCTTTATTAGGTAACCTTGTTTTGTTTTTCGTTTTTTTTAACCTTTTTTTTAAATAAATTAGCGCTGGACTACGAAACCAGCTGATAAGTATGGTATGGTATCGCAAGTGGCGACGTAGTCTTTGATGCTACAGCACAGTAACTTAGTAAAAGCCTATTCACTGTTAACTTGAAGACGTTTACTTAATAATCAAACGGAAATAAATCTATAAGTATTCATTAATTATTTAAGTACACTGAATTTTGTGGTAGTGCAGATTAACTTATTTATTTTATTTTTATTTTTTTGTACTCTTCATTTATTTCATTCTTTTTTTTTAATAATTTTAAGCTACGTCGTATGATTACCTACATCGTTGTAGGTAGTTTATAAAACAAAACAAAATTACATATTATCAAATTACTAGTATTTTCAAGTCACTATTTTTCCTGCCTTACATTGCTAAGTAGAAAGATGTCTGGAACTCGTCATTCATCGCTAATACAGGGTCTGGAGTACCGGTTTCATTATGACGGTGGGCGCGGCAGACAGCCTGGCTGCTTCGACCACTTACGTGGAAACAACCGGTTATCTGCTAACAAGATCGTGGTTTGCTATACACGGAATTTTCCTTTCAAATTTTTTCATTTTATTTCGTTTTAAGAGTTAGTTCGCGCGTGTTCTGTATTAATAAATATAAATAATAAATAAATATCTTTGGACAACTCACACACGGCCACCTGACCCCAAACTAAGCGTTAGCTTGTACTATGGTGATC
>DWJZ01006234.1:0-13224 GCA_018249125.1 Asbolis capucinus
TTGAACTAACCTGTCCTCTATAATCTGAATCTTATCGTTGCCGATCAAGCGACGCAAGCTGCAGAGCTATAAACGCTTGAATCAACCTGTCTTCTATAATCAGAATCTTATCGTTGCCGATCAAGCGACGCAAGCTGCAGAGCTATAAACGCTTGAACTAACCTGTCCTCTATAATCTGAATCTTATCGTTGCCGATCAAGCGACGCAAGCTGCAGAGCTATAAACGCTGGAACTAACCTGTCCTCTATAATCAGAATCTTATCGTTGCCGATCAAGCGACGCAATCTGCAGCGCTATAACGCTTGAATCAACCTGTCTTCTAAAATCAGAATTCATTTGTCCTTAAATAATAAACTAAATTTTTCTCTTAGAAATGTTATATATAGATTTCATGATCGAACGATTGTATTAGGCCAGTATTTACTTCGACACGCAAGCCATAGACTATTCTATTCAATGTAAATCTTTCAAATGTTTTTGTTTCGCGAACTAGAAAATATGATTTAATAATATCAAATTATAGAAGAAAAATATGTCATGATTGCCAGAGAAATTGGGAATATATAAAAAAACTAAAGTTTAGATCAAACCTAAACTAGCAGAAGACTGGAAATTTTTAGTATATCATACCCAAATAAATACGAAAAAACGTTCTTGATACTTGCTTTTTTTGTAATTTTAATAATTTTAAGTATATCTTATTCATTATCAAATCCCGCACTACGAAAGACGAACGTACGCTACAGCAGCACGCTACGTCATTTAAATATATGTATACAAAAAAAATCTTTAGTAGTTAATTCTTAGTAGTATTTGTCATTTTAATTATTTAAATATTACCGTGATTTAATATTTTTTACTGACCGTTCAAATTTGAAAACTTATTATTGTTTGATAAATTGATCTAGAAAAATTGTGACTTCTAATTTTTGTTGTAATAACGATGATTTCTAGAGACCGATAAATTTACTTCAAAAATGGCATGAAAACTGAAGAGATTTACGAAAATAAATAAATATCTTTGGACAACTCACACTTGTCGTTTGACCCCGAACTAAGCGTTAGCTTGTGCTATGTTGATCAGACAACTGATAAACATACATAAATACTTTTAAATATATATACGTATATAGATATTACACCCAGACATACAGAACAAACATTCCTGCTTATTACAGAAAAGTTTGACCTGGGTGGGAATCGAACCCACGACCTTTGGTGTAGCAGTCAGGTTCACTAACCACTAGACCAACCGGCTTGTAAGAAACTTTTGCACCGATATAAACATTTTCTCGACCTGATCTGGTAAAAGGTGTTCTGCCATATAAATTATTAAATATTATATGTAATCACGCGGGCATAAAGTCGTATTCTAGGGTCCTGTTAAGTCCTTCTTACATATATAAATGCCAAAATTGGTTTGGATGGATGTATGTTACGGTTTCACGCATAAATTACTGAACCGATCTGGATGATTTGCTCAAAAATAGATTATAGTCTGAAATAATACATAGGCTATTTTTATCAATATACCTACCTCGCGGGCGAAGCCGCGGGCGGAAACTACCCACTTCCTCGGTAAATGGTATAACACAGCTTTCATATTCAAGTTCATATGCTTAGTCCCTGATATAGCGAATTCAAATAAACAAACTGCTCAGCTTTATAAAATGAGTATAGATTAAAATGTTACATTATCCCTGAATAATAAAAAAAACTGTCCTCGTTTCGCTTTGGAAGAACCAATTACGACATAAGAGTAGTTATTGTGACATAACTAACGGAAAGACATGGTTCCGGGGACTTTTTGGAAATATCGATGTCCTCTCTAAAACTATAATACATATATCACTTTGCTGTACTGTCAATAAATTCCGCAGGGTACGCGATATAAGGATAGTATTTTGACTTTGGGATAAATTCTAGAAATTTCATAAGGTTTTCAAAAATATTGTATAGCCGAATGGTAAAATTTTATCGGAAATGAATTTTTCAAATCGATCTAGTAGTTTCAGAGGCTATTCTCCCAAAAAAAAAATCTTTCCGTATAATATTAATACAGGTTTATGGTAAAGGAGTGGGGGCATTCAAAACGAAGCTAAAAAATAATTTTCCATCCGTTCGTGTCCGGCCCGGGCGCCACAAGTACTCTAATTACAAGAGAAATTTTCTTGTAAACTGGCCACGATATCCTGAAAAGATATTTTGTAGCTTTCTCCGCTATTGTAAATATTTTTCGTGTTAAATAGGTTTCATCGTTCGAGCAAGGACATTGAATGAAGCATTGACACCCCGACTTGTGTTTGGTTGTGAGCGGCAAAGTTAAACAACAGCGAGTGTGGTTGAAAAGGGTGGATCACCCGAAAGGTTACGCCCTTACGACATCGACGGAAAAAATAAGGACTCAACTCTTATGACACTCTATTAATATGTTTTTGTTGTATTATGTTCTTCTCCCGCCAGGCGAGGTGATATGCCTGAGGAGCGGCCGAGCTCCGACAGTTGTTGGTCGGAACTTGTATATATGCTAACAACTCAGAAAACTCCGATAGCGTGATTCAAGTTTTTGTCGTGACGTCATCATGTGACGTGATGTGCGATGTCGCCACACTGTTTTATATTGTCAATATGATAGGGCTACAAATTGGGTTTAACGACCCAACTACAGCAGAAGACAGAACTTTTCGCATACTTATTTCAACTCATACAGCGATATAACATATATAAAAGGTAATAAAAACACAGTCGGATCACAAATATTTAGAAGGTTTACCTTTGGCTTATCCCCTGTGTCGTTTCCACCAGATGTCGCGTGCGCCATCCTAAAAATTTCCGTCGTTCTCTTGTCGTATTTATCAACATTATCTGGTCTTTTATCAGTGTTTTTATTGTTAAAAATGTCAGTAACATTTTCCTTAGCAACATGACTATATTTTTTTCTAGGGAAGATGGTTTTCTTGAAACTTCTAGTCGTGGTTATATCGTTCAAGTTTTGTGAACTGTTGTTACCGTCTATATCTGTAACAATATTGTTTTATTGATAACATTGTTATATGAAGCTTTTATGTGCAACAATATTTATTGTTAGATGTCTTGCTATCACGACAATGTCTGTTCTAGATACTTTGCGTCATCAAATGTTTGCTCGAAAAAGATACTAAGAAATATTTTGTTCTAATTTACTATTGTTATTATTTACATTTCTTTAATCAATTTTGAAATTTTCCATGCGGCCGTTACTTAAATGGTCCTTACTCTTAAAATCTTAGATCTACCATTTATTAAATACAAGTAACTTCGCTTTGCAACAGCAAGGACCACAGGAATTCTATAAATTGACGTTTCCTTTGTATGTAATTTTTTTTAAATTTATATAAAACAAACACTAAATGTTAATTGCTTAAAAAGTTAACCAAGTTTAATTGCATTCAATTAGCCGTCTATGAGATTAGCACGCATAGAAGCACAGACAATCAGACAAATAGAAAATTTTCCCTAAAATTATCTTTTACAGTTCTACTAAAAACTCTCAGTAACAGCTTCTCCATCTCTACTTAATATAGTATACGTTTTATGACAAATGAATGAGGCCTTACTCTTATGAGTTATTCCAAAGAGTAACGCCCTTACTATTTTCCGTCGTCGATATCTTCCACATACAGACAGCGATCAGTCACAGGTTTATCGTAAATATGCATTGATGAAGATATTTGACATCAAATCGTTAACTGCAACAACTAACCTTTAAAAGAGAGATGTCTTCTCTCTTCCTTATCGACGTTAGTGTCTCGATGTCGATGCAGCTCCGGCACCGGCATCAAGTGCGAAGGAACTCGGAAGTTCTTCAACGCCTCAGCCTTTGCTGCTTGGCGTATTGCGTGAAGTCGTTCTAGAATCTCACGAAGTTCCTGTAGAATTTTAGAATGTATGAAATTTCCTAAACCGAATAAATAGTGTTTCTACAATATTTTTTCACTGACCTCATTCAAAATTAACAATGCAAATCAGGCAAACCTTCGAAAGTATGAGTCTCTGATATTTTGTGTCAGTATTTATGAACCCACATAAATTTGTTGTAAATTTCATAAATTTTTCTTATTTTCTATTCTCTGACGCAAGCAAATAGGGAGACATCAAGGTTGTAACTAACATGTTGTCAGCCAAGAAGGAAGTTACAAACCTGCTTCTTAGTTGAAGTATAGTTAAAGTAACTGGAATAGTAATAATGCCAGACCGCAGACCCAAAACAGCAAACTGCTCCAGGACAGGAGACAGAAGAAAAACAGGAAGGATGACTGAAATATGGACAAAAGAAGAATCTCTATAAACTCTTGCCTTAGGATCGTGGTCCGTAACATCTACAGCAGGAACGGTATCAGCGGTGGCTGATGCGTTTGTTGTTTGATTGGTATCATGGAAACTTACTCCTGCCTTATGCCGCTTCATGGTTCCTGAAGTTAAACAGATAAAAGGATATAAGTCATTTGAAGTAAATAATAAAATCGAAAAAACTAACGACGTAAAAAGCAATACTAAAAGCCTAGTAATTGAAAATTTTCTAATAAGCCCACTAAATGACATCTTAGTAGAGAAATTGCAGACAAAAGCAAACATCTTGTTTGTTAAAAAAGTACATTCTTGACTACTTAGGTACTTATTCAATAGAAATTTGAGACGTTGTACTATAATAAAATTATTATATTGAAAAATAAATAATTTAACCTGGACTTTGATTCTTGAACAAAAAGATCTAATAAACAAATAGTTATTGTAAGATTTTTTGATATCTTGCCCGTCAGTATCTCACCTGGTCTGTTGGCTTTCCCGTCTTCTTTTTTTAACTTCAGTGCTTTCGAATGATAGCTAGATTCATTTAAGTAACCTAAGTTGAATGCCTCCATCAATTCATCTAACTCCTCGGAAGAGTCGTCGCCAATGTACGCACATTCTTGGAGATGTTTGTATCCTTTGATCATGATGAGGGACGCGCCGGGGCAACTGAAAATCGCTTTTAAAGTTATACTTCTTTAGGCGCGTAATGAAATAATTATGAGTGAAATTTTAAGATGCGCGCGCATCCGTCACGCAAAATTAACAGGTTGAAGTTGTCTACTAGCCGCTCATTAAGTCTTGAAATAATACTCCTAATCAAATAGAACCTCTATTAGTCGCGCATGTTGGCATGCTCGTCGCCTCTGATCACTGTTTTTATATTTATCTTTACATATTATAAGTTAATACTTGACTACAATCCCACCTGATGGTAAGTGGCGATGCAGTCCTAGATGGTAAAGCTTATTAACTTAGAAGAATCCTGTTCACTCTTATCTTAAAGATTAGGTATCTTTAACTATACTCGAGTGGAAATACAAATGCAGGTGATTTGTTCCAATTCTTTTATCATTAGAATCCTACATTATCCCTGATGAACATAGGCTACAAAGGATTTTCAAAAACTTTAGAGGACCGTATAAAACTTCGAAAATGTACCCCAACGTGTGAAAAAAAATGCAAAAAAGTACTTATATTGCGTACGCTGCGAAAACTATTGAAAATAGAGCAAAGTGATGAACAGTTCAACCGGAACCAGGATCCATGTAACTGGGTCGAATTATCGACATGAAAAACTGATATCGTGAGTACCTGTAAAATAACATAATGGTTTTTTTATTGAATGTTTTAATATTGTTCCGTTAAACGGTGAATTATGGAAACCTAGTGGTGAAGAATTCGGAAAACTACTCAAGGGGTCCGGATTCGAATCCCCGGACGCGTACTTCTGACTTTTCGGAGTTATGTGCGTTTTAAGTATTTAAATGTCCCTCGCTATAACGGTAAAGGAAAACATCGTGAGGAAGCCTGCATGCCGGGGAGTTTACAAAACTCAAAGGTGTGTGAAGTCTGCCAATCCACACTTGGCCAGCGTGGTGGACTATGGCCTTACACTTCTCATTTAGAGAAGAGACCCGTGCTCCGTGGGCCATTATGGGTTGAGATGATGATCACGAATATTTTAAAAAATATTTGACAAACATTCAACATATTGAATATGATGATATAATTTCTATTGTTATGAGTTATGACGAATTTATTGAGATACTTAATATGTTTTATGTACATACATATGTATATGTATCTAAGCAACAAAATATTATTATTATTAACATTAAAATATTATGATTTTTGTCAATAATAGCAGTAAAACCAAAATGCGATAATAATGTACGCTATATATATACATATATATGTGTGTGTGTGTCTGTGATAACAAAGAAAGCTAATGAATAATACTAGATGAGGTATCTGAGAAGAATTTTAATATTAACCTTGCTTTACTTTTTCCGTTAATAATGTTCCAAGAAACAAATAACTTCTGTGAAATTTGTTGTAAAATTGGATGTCTTCACCATTTGAGGGTTTAATATTACGTACTAAAAAGCAAGGTAACACCTCCCTGGAAATAAGGTCGAATAAGACCCTTTACACTAGCTTCCTACTTTATTTTCTTTTGCATAGCCTTCCGGAAAAGATGATTGCATCAGGGATACGAGTAGTTATGGTCGTATTACCTTTTGTAAACCTGAGATACCTGACAAGAAAAGTTAATACTTCTAAAGATGTTCTATTACGTCATGACGTATAGCATTACAGAGTATAATTTACTAAAGGAATGGTGTAGTAAAATTAAAGGAACAGCTGGCTGGCACTAGGAAAAATTGTCGAGGGCTTCCGTACTTTGAAGGGCACGTAAAGCCGTCGGTCCCGACAGTGTATGGTAGATAGCAGTCGTCATCACAGGCCTTTGAATGACATAAAAAGTGACAACTCTTGAATTGAACACTGACTCTAACAGCGATGTTATGATGTATGCGCCTACTTGGTCACAAAGACCCGTGCTCACTAGTGGGGTATTAACGGGTTGAATTTAATGCTTATATACCCTATGCGAATCTGTTAACATCTGTCTGATCTTTTGATCTGATATTTTGATGGGGTTTGAGTCAGCCGTTTAGGCCATAAAAAAGTATTGCAAACAAACAAAGCTACCAAAACCGAACGAGATTGATGGATGGAGTTTAAAACTGTTTACTTAGTTAAAGGGCAGGCGTCCATGAACTGGACGGCTCAGTGCAATTCCCGATCAAAGTTTACTCTAGATTTTGGGGGTGTAACAGTTTACCTACTCTCTCTGCGAATATTCATGGTAAAATATTTCATTTCGGTTATAAGGGTTTAATTCGGCCTTGTGCATTACAATTAAATAAAATGACCCTTTTCTTGGTCTGAGCACAATCATTTCCTATGCGTTCAACATTTGAATAAATTATTTATAAATATGCATGAGGCTTTCGACCGGTCAAGTTACGTAAAGCAGTTTGAAGGATGATCTTGAAAATATTATTATTAGTAATTATAACCATGTGTTTCAAGGTCGATGTATATGCTCTATGCCTCCCTGGTCATGCGAAGAAACTCGTGCTCATTACTGGGCCCAATACAAATTAATTCGGTAGAAAAAATGACAAAGACCAATATAGCTTGTTTCAACATTACCCAGTGACACCAATATTTTTTGCCTTTGCTCAGTTTCACTTCATGGCGATGGAGGTAAAATGGCGTACAACAATCGTCATAGATCGTTATTCGGAACCGGTCGGCATTCCGAATAAATGAACTTATTCCAAAAAAAAAATTGGTACATCGTTGGTCCTTCGCGTTTTGTCCGTATTCCGTATATTTTATATGTATAATATTTTTATGTCTGTCACCTCGTTGAATTAGAGGTGTTTCAACGATGGCATATGCGAATAAATTATTCATTGGATGAATTATAATGTTACTTTTTACATGTTTACCGTTCGTCCACTACATGAGGAAATTAAAACTTAAACCGTATTTTAACTTTCACTTCGGACTATAGAAAATATAACTGCATCTTGTCAGATTCTTATATTTAAATAATTGTATTAATTTTAAGTTTGAGAGAGTCTCTATTATTTTATATATTTTATTCTTTCCTGCTTACGTCGGTATTGTTGTGCAGTCTTGTGTCAGTTGACTTGTCTGTGAAGCAAATATTTATGTGACAGATAAATTGTTTTCGAATCAATAATGGCATACTACTAAGAACGAGTGTCTCCTCATACTCAGGATGCCTAGCGCATACTACACCACGCGCCAATACGGGGCTAAAAGGGATTAGTAGCCAAAAGTATCCAAAGTTTTTATGCCGCCCGGAGGCCTCCAACTTCGTTTAACGATATCTATCTAACTATAATAATAGGAAACATCGGCTTTTCCGTACCGTCCTAATCACGGAAGCATTAATGAAAGTTTTGTTACAAGAAGTCACCCGGGTCATGTTATTTATGTGTTATTTGTGTTATCTACGCAAACTAGAATATAATTAAAACAGGTGCAGATATAACTCTTTAGGGGTCAATATAATTTTTTATTGTTACTATGATAGGAAGCGTTGCTACCTCGGCGAATGTACATGTTGCTATATTCCTTATCGACTTGTCTAGCATAGCCTAGTGGTTACGAATTCGGCCTTCTACTTGGGGGGTCCGGGTTCGAATCCCAAGGCGCGCACTTCTGACTTTTCGGAGTTACGTGCCTTTTAAGCAATTCAATGTCACTCGCTATAACGGTGAAGGGAAACATCGGGAGGAAACCTGTATGCCGAGGAGTTTGCAAAACTCAAAGGTGTGTGAAGTCTGCTAATCCGCACTTGGCTAGCGTGGACTATGGCCTTAACCTTCTCATTCAGAGAAGAGACCCGTGCTGGTCTCGAATTTTAAATATTGACTTTATATGTGCGAAACAAAAAATGTCTACCGGATTTCTATATCATATGTATTCGTTCAGTTCCAACTGCGTCATCAAACGTAGCGGAATATGTTTCATGAATTATGCCTGCTGGCCGTTCACGAAAAACAAAATGTACCTACACGCTTTACACAAGGTTTAAAGTTAATTGAAATTAAATTAGATATAGTCTTTTTACTGTCCTGTGCCCAGAAGTCATAATCTTTATCATTAGAAAACCGGCTTCAAATAGCATTGACAAGTAATACGAGGAAAAATCATTGCCAACGTAGTCGGAGATAATTAAATATGCATTATTAAGGATAACTCAAAAGCTACTTATAGATCTAACTTGTTTCATTCTACAGGACACGGATAGGATTGGAGAATGTTCGCCTGAATTGCACGATTTAATACGAACGTCTCCCTTTGCGAGTTCTTTATCATCGTACCGCGAAGGACTGAAATAAGCTACCCGCGTTAGTTTTCCCGTTCGATTACAATGTAAATGTATTCAAATCAAGAGTGAATAGGCTTTTGCTGAACTAGTGCGCCTGACCCCCCAGACTATGGTAAAGCACTAATTAATTTAAAATAAAAAAATATTGCTCAAAATTACGTGGATTTTTGCGACAGGTACTCGGTTTTGAATAATAAAATAAAATAATTATTAAAGTCCAAAAAAGTAAACAAGATTTGAGAACCGTCTCATTTTAAGTCTGTTAAAAATTAAAAATCTTTCTTAGCAACTGTGTTTTACATTTCGATTGGAATTTTAGATTCCAAAACAATCAAATCTTTCGTCTTTACAATATTAGTACAGATATTCAGGTTGAAAATACCACGGCGTTAGAAATTACTAGTTGGGTTATTCCGCCAGTTTGTCCTGCGAATGTCGTGTGAATTTTATAACAATACCTACATTTTAGCAGGCCCTCATGATGGTGGTTCTTTATTCACGTCTGCAGTTCCTCCTTCATATATTATATTCACGTCTGCAGTTCCTCCTGAACAGGGTTTTCACTCTGACCCTCACATAATTGATATTATATACTATTAATTGATATCATAGGCAAGGCAAGGTCGAGGGGAAACGACCTCGGGGGAGAAGCACCATACGGTGGACAGATCAAATTCGCACCATACTGGGCAGCAAAGTTTATGAGGCCATACACGCAGCTGGCAATCGAAACCAATGGCGCAACCTCATCAAACAGGAGATCTGTGGAGGGGTTTTGACCCTCAGGATTGAAGATAACGACGCGAAGACTTTTATTACGTTGTGCTTTTATTTATTTGAAAGTGCCTTTAAATAGGCCTATTTAAATAACTACATCATGATGGTGGCCAAGTCATTGTAACTGACTTGGCTTATCGATTTCAGGAGTTTTCGGGGAAGATTTTGGCAGTAAGGCCAGTGTATTTTTATACATGTTAGTTTCGATGGGATCTCGTTGTGTCTGGGCGCCGAATATTTAATACACCAATGATATTATAACTATAGATATGTCAACTTGATACATTTTTGAAGTTATACTTCTTTTAGCGCGTTAGGAACGTCGAGTTGGCTTAATAAAAGCCAGAAGATTACATACACAATATTAATACATTCTTATTAAGATACCTTAAAATTTGGATTTAAAATCAATTCCTCGATGTTGAATAAAGTCTCGGTAGACAATTCATATCTACAAGTCATCGGCTCACTCAGGATACTCAACTACAAACGTAGTATAGCGGGAACGATATTTTTTTAGAAAGATTTTTGTCTTATTACGCCAAAGAAATATATCGACGGGCTTTCATCAACGACCATTGACAGACTAAATTAAAAGTGTATCAATTAGTATTCTTTACGATGTTCATGGAATATCTCTAGTTAAAATATTATTGGTAAAAACATAGAACTTTGTATTCCTTTAATAACTTAAAAGTTGGTGTACATAATTAATATGCATAAAGACAAACAATTAAGTACTGGTTTATGAATTTAGGAACAACTAGAAGAACAGGTTTAAAGGGATGTTGAAGTTTGTTTTGAAATTTTGTCAATATTATCTGATTTGATGAATTTTAGCTAAAGTGTTAGTATTAGAAATATTATTCAAAATAACAATTTGAAAATTAGGGGTTGATTTATAACTTTTTCACTCCCTTTATATTAATCTTACCTTTATGTAACGGAATCAATAAGTTTAATTTATTAAGTATTTCAGTCAGGTTTTCATAGCATCAAAATTTCGGCCCAATTCTAGCATTCGCGGCGAACTAAAGGAAACTTCGACATAAAACAGACCATGAAAGCTTCTATGGGTGTAGAACCTGTGTTGTGATCGGAGGTTCTAATCAGTATAATCCCGTTGGTACTGGTAGTAGTAGGTGGTAGTTGTCGCGAGGTAGAACTAGGAACAATTCGCCTTAGATAATTAAATAAAGAATAAAGAAATATCTCGGGACAACCCACACACGGGAACCTAAGCATTAGTTTGTACTATGGTGATCAGACAAGTGATAAAGAAATGTACATATATCCGCACTAATAATAAAGAGAAAAGATTTATATTTCTGTATGTTTGTTACGAATAAACTCAAAAAGTACTGATTCGATTTCAAATATTCTTTCACCATTAAAATGCTACATTATCACTGAGTGACATAGGCTATATAAAACAGGTTTATATTTATAATGTTACAGCTATACGAGTAAATATTGTACATAAATGTAAAAATAAATATTATTGTCTTAGAGACATTATTACTCTTTGTTTATTTCAAAATATAAAACACTAAATGTCAGAACAAATATTCCTGGATATCACAAGCAGTTTGTTCAGGCTGGGGATCAAACCCACTTTCTCCGGCTTAGCAGTCAGGTTATTAATTTAAAATTTTAATTAATTTAAAATTAATCTAAAATTAATTTAAAATTTAAATTAATTATTAATTTTTACATTTCCTGCGGAAAAAGCGTTTCTTGTATTGTCTTGTAATGTTCTTGTAACTTGTTTCGTTCAACCAAATAAAATAAACTGGAATAAGCTACCCGCGTCAGTGTACCCTTTTAATTACAAAGTAAATATTTCCAAACCAAGAGTGAATAGGCTTCTACTAAATTAGTGCGCTTTACCACCTAGACCACAGCACTGCATACCATCAGAATTGTGATCAAGCACTAACTTATCTATATTTATAAAAATGAATGTTTGTTTGTTTGTTTGTCCTTTAGAGACTCTGAAATGGTTAGTGATAGAGCTATGGTGTCTTCAGCAACTTTGTTCAGAATTATCTAGAATAGATTTTGGTTCCTAAATGACATCAATCAGACAACTGTATATTGGCTTCAGGCAAAGGAACTCTTCAATATTTAACAATACACGTTCGAAACTTTGCAGGTGCATACAGCTCCAATAGCCCATTCCATAGCTTATGTTGATCCAGGTCCTCCTACATCAGTTGGCTTCTTTCAGAAGAACTCTTCAACGGTTAACAATACACGTTCGAAACTTTGTAGGTGCATACAGCTCCAATAGCCCATTCCATAGCTTATGTTGATCAGGTCTTCCTTCAACATTTGGCTTCTTTCAATAGAACTCTTCACCGGTTAACAATACTTGTTCGAGATTTTGTAGGTGCATACATCTCCAGTAGCCCATTGTATAGGTTATGTTGATCCAGGTGCTTTTCTAACAGTTGACTTCAGGCAAAGGAAATCTTCAACGGTTAAGAATATACAGACGAAATTAATACTTCCGTACATTGCAGAGAACAAAATTACTTTATTTTTGTTGGTTACGAAATATTATAGTATTCATTAATTTATCAGGCTGGAAATGTGGTAGTGAGTAAGCGAATCGACTGAGTATGAGGACGTTGGGTATTTTATGTTGCTCCATGCAAGTGAGCATGCAGTCTTATGGAAATCGGTGTATAATGTCTGTTAGTGAGTGAATCGACTGAGTGAGACGAAGAGCGAGCATGCGATAATACTGAAATTGATTTACATATGTATGTAGTGTAGCGATTGGTAATGTTTGTTGCATGGAAGGGCAAACATGGGATCCTATTCGAATCGAGGCAGTTGGCTTGAAAACATTTTTATTCATTGAGCAGGACAACGTCTGCCGGGTCAGCTAGTACTAACATTAAAACTGTAACAGGGTGAATTTTCTACATTTAATATTATTTGAAAATGTTGATGCAGGGAGACTTTGTTATCGATATACATAGAGACCAAAACAATTTATTTTGGATTTATTGACTGTTCAATCTTCATGCAAAAACCACTGGACAGATTTAGATGAAACTTGGTATAATCGAAGTTTAAAACCCGAGATGGTTATAGGATAGGTTTTATCCCAGAAAATGACTTTGTTCAAACAGAAAATGGACTAATTTAGATGAAATTTAGCATC
>DWJZ01006235.1:0-13222 GCA_018249125.1 Asbolis capucinus
CTGTTTTTTTGGAAATTAACTTAGACTGTAAACTCCAGCGGGGAACTCATATAACAACGCTTGCCAGTAAACTTAGTAAAGCAGTGTATACTATAAGGAAAATAAATAATAATATATATATATATGTATATATATATAGTTTATATATATACATATATACTATATATATATATATAGTTTACATATATAAACTTTATTATATATATATATAATAAAGTTTTAAATAAATAAAATAAATAATATTAACAGCAGCCGAGACCCTTAGGCTCAGTGGCCGATCTTCGCCACAACCACTGAGACTTCGGGTGCGGAGTTCGACGTTCCGCATCGATGGCACTAGGGCCGCAGTACTTCCAAATTATTAACAATATGCCTTCACATTTTCAAATATGCGTAAATAGAAGTTTGGCGAAAATTAAACAAAAAGGCCTTCTTCAGAAGAAATTACTTCAATTGCAGCCGCAAATTGATGCGCTCATTTTGAAGGTTTTAAAGTTATAACAAGCATTGCGTACATAGCTTTATTACATCTACCGTCACAAATACTTGTATCATAAATCCGAAAACCATTTAATATGAAGATTCGTGATCTGGTTAGCTGTTGTGGTCATGATGTGCACAGTTGTACATTGTATGCAACTTTACATTAATATTAAAATAATTTATGTGTATTCATTTTACACAAAATGAAATGGTCTGGCGCAATATTTTATACATAATCTGATACGATTTATTCGAGTTAAATTCGGATTGCGTAATTATAATAGGTATTGTATGTAAATGTGTTCTAATTGAGATTAACGCCGTTCAACTGTCGCAAAATTAAAACACTGCGCTGGCACACCTAACTTATACTATATTCACCCTGTGACTATAAATATATAAAAACTTTTTAACAGGATACTCATGATTATTGTTATTTATACCGATATTGTCATTAGTGTCTGTCAAGTGTCAGCTGTCAAGAGTTCCACCCCGCCACCGCAGTCTTGCCGTGACCATGACCCATGCAACTGGGTCGAAATATCGGTATAAATAACAATAATCGTACTACACAGTTCCTCTACTACACAGTACTCGTAATTTTTTTTCTCATTATTTTTTTTTTAAATGTTTACTGTCCACGATAATGAAAGTTTAAAATCATATAGTGTCATCCTGTCAAAACTTACATATCGTAGTTCGGGACCATGATTCATGCAATTGGTTCAAAATATCGACATTATAAAACATATATCGTGAGTAGCGGTAATATAATATTAAGTACATAGTGAATCAAGCTTAAATCCACCAACCACCACATATATGTCTGCATAAGTTCCATGTTTTGCAAGGATGTCCCAATAGGTGACATACATATGCTAGTGGGGCTGGAAGACTGCAACTATTTCAGTTTAATCACGGTCATATAGTCTATTCAGTAGAGGAACTGTGTAGTTAGTCCCAAGTTCAATTTCCAATCAATACCGGAATTATTGTGACAGATGAACGTTTATTTTTTTTCCGTACTCGCGACATACGAATTCATGGGTATAAATACGAAAGTGATGATAAAAGTATACAAAAAGGGTTTTTCCCATTAGATAAAAAATACATTAGCGTAAAGATCACGATGGTAAAAGATGAAAATATCTACCACTTAGGGGAATTCACGTAGAGATCGCCAAATGTACTCAGCAGGAGATAGGATTAGAACATATCCATAAAATACAAGAAGCAATATATTGCTTTTGACAAGACAATATTAGCTTATGTACAAAATTCATATTCAAAAGAGTATTTTTAGATGTACTAGTTTCCGTCTGCGTAGTAGGTACGTTGATAAAAATCAGCATATATGTTATTTCTTTTCTTTTTGTGTCCTCTGTTATCTTTCTGAGTCAGATCGGTCCAGTAGTTTTTGTGTGAAGGAGTATTAAACAACCATCCATCATCACAACAATCATGAAATATTTAAAAGTGAATTGTTAAACGCAAAATTTATTTTAAAACTTTTACAGTTAGTTTCAATATATATTTATACATATGCCTACACTACGCTTCACTCGTCTTGGCGGGTCTCTCCCGTGCTCCCAGATTTCAAGTCAATTTAGGGCTAAAAATAAAACTGAGGCAACAAAAATTCTCAGTAATTGTAACAATATTTTACCTCAGCAATTTTACGGACTACTCGCAAAATATTTGAGGCCAAAATACCTTTAGTTTCTTAGCGTCTTGGCTCCAACTAATATTTGGCCATTTGTCTAACTAACCGCGGTAAGACATTATGAACGGTGACAGCGCACTACGTCATCACATACGTGTTCACGGGGAGACAACGTTAATACCTCGGCAGATCGTTAGGGAATCCGACAAAAAATTGCCAAGTAACATTGTAGATGGTTTGTCCATGAGATTTTATGGCGTATTTCATTAATGGCTGGGAATGTTATTAGGATTTCAGATTCTCTTTTGATATTCATTAAACGTGATTTAGTGATTCTGTATGTATTCCTTACTAATATTATAAATGCGGAAATAACTTTGTCTGTCTATCTGTTAACTTTCCATACCTAAACGACAAAATTTGATTTTGTACAAAGGCAGATTAGAGTTTCAGGAAAAACAGGCTACTTTTTTTGCAAAATAAGACTTGAAGAGGGATGAAAGTTGTTGATACGATGTTAACTGTTTATGGGGGTGAGGGGTAAAGAGAGAAGGGTGTAACACATGTTGTTTTTTTAATTTCTGATATGGACTATAATCGGAAGATAATGGTTTTCCCCAAAACAATGTTTGATCTCCTTCAACTCAACCGTGATCTAGGCCTCTTCAGTTGAGGTGATATTCATATTCATCCCACTGACCGTTAGCGGGTTGAACAAACACCTGATATTTTCCTTATATTATAATGAAGACTAACAGTAAAACGCTAATAGCCCAGCGTATTGCTTCCATCTAAAATGACGTCATCATCCAACCAAATTAAGCAACGTTAAACGCGATCAGTTGGAGGATGAGGAAGCGCTAGTGGCAAGAAATTCTTGACCGCCTCCATTCTCCGGACGACACCTTAAGCCATCCAGCTATTATTGTTCGATAGTAGTCATTAAGCCGTGTCGAAGGTCTTCAGGCGGCTTAAAAGACTGACCCTTGGTTTGGCTTCCCTGTCGATGCGTATTGCGGCAGTGTGCAGATGTATGCTCCTAGCTTCCTCAGTCACGACGGGAAGTCACTTAGTGCGACATCAAATCAAAATACATAATATTTAAAAAGTTAATATTGTGATTTGAACAGAACGGCATTAACTGTCGCAATAAAAGAGACAAAAGAACAATGCGGCGATTCCCCATTGCAACCTCTTTACTGTCAGCGTAGTACAAGCTCTCGTTTCATGTTATTGCAAAATAAAAACAGGTAAATCTCCGCTATTAACCTAGATCAACCAGCATGTCTGTCTGTGAGATTATCTCAGATATGACTGTGGCTTACAGAATTCTTTTGTGTCCTTTCACGGCACGAAGCGCCATTAGTTTTTATTTGCGCCTCCATTGTTCCCCACAACACCATTGGCCCGTCGGAAAAACAGGAAATTATTCTCCATTATCATAATATAATCCATAATGAATTTTGTTTCGTACTGCACGCTAAGGTGTATTATTTCAACATTCAACGAAGATGAACTTGGCTACGTCATTACCTTCGAGTCGCTTAATGGATGGGTAAAAGGTGTTCCGTTTCATTTAAAGGATACAGGGTGTTATTTTGTTTTCGTTTTATGATTTTCGAGTTCCGTTTCAATGTTATCATATTCAATCTTGGCGTTTCTCTGTAAATTTGAACTTAATATTACTGAATTTATATTTGAAGTTAAAGATTCTTTAGATGTGTTGGGGATTTTTCGAGTGAAAACTTTTTTCTATTAAGTTGGCCGATTTATAATTCATAAATGTTTTTGTTAAATTTTTGTATTTTTAGCGAGCTACCGAGATATTTTTTTGTTATTTTTGTCTGTTTCTTGTTATCATTTTATTAAAGGCACTGATTTTCGTGATTCTTTTTTATTTGAACGATATTTGACAAGTTTTTTTAATAATTTATCCCTTGTAATGCTTATTTTAATGATTATAACAACGTTGAACATGATATTGTCAACTGTCGAAGTCATTTGTAGTTGATTTTTTAATGATAAAAAAATTATATCCATTCCGTTTATTTAATACAATGTGTATTATTATAACATACCATACCAATATCTAATAACAAGTGTGTAATATTTGAACAGTTATGTTAGTAATTAATATGCTGTGGACAGATGATTTAAATTCAGCGGATAATTTAGATTGTCCGTCAAAATGGGGTCGCCTTTGATTTCGGAATTATTTGATATTCCTAGTAATACCAGAATAATAACAAAATTTACTCAGTTATGCCAGTATGACTACAAAATTCGTTTTATTGGGCTTCAGAGGAACACATTAATTGGAATCATTGGGCTTGTCACTATATTCATAGGTCGGCAACTCGCGGCCCACGGGCCACATGTAACTTGTGTGCAATTACGATGCACACACATACCCCATTTATACCATGCGACTCGGCGTTTCTTGTCCTCCTCTCTGATGACTTATGTTGACCGTAAGTGATCGACAAAGTTAAGCAAAATCAAGTGCGGTCGGTAAGAGGATGGTTGGCCGCTACTGGTATTTTATGAGCGCTTCTATGCTTTGGCGGACACGTAAAACCGATAGTGGTAGTTGTTATCCATAGATAGCAGTCTTTAAGCCAACTCAGACATCTTTGAACAGCCTAATATTCTAGCTTTTAGATTGTCCCCTTTTTTACGTGTGGAAAGACCCTCGTCTCTTTCATCCGGCCACGGGAAGTTGGACAGGTATGTGGGACTCGAACCTACTAAAACCAAACGTTGTCGACACCTACCACTTTGGTGCCGGAACTGTGTGCTATTCTCGCTTCACTGCCCCGGCACGGCGGCCGCTGCCACGGCGGCCTCGGCACGGCTCGCTCTCTAGCCCCTCTCCTAGAGAAAGGGTTGGAGCGGACAGCGTGTAGCTCCGCGCGGTCTTTTTTGGATTGTCCCCTAACCAAACCCCTATAACCTCTTAAGCAGAATGGAATATGCTCCAGGTCTAAATTATCTAAAAATATATTATGGAGTAAACAATTAAAGTTTAATTTCTTTTTTCCATAAAACGAACTACTAGCTAAGGTGAAAATTTTTGTTTCAATTTTAAAGAAGCTTGAATTTTTAATTTAGTTTGATGTTTGCAGTGCGACCGTTGTTGGTGGAAATACTAGCGCGGGAACAACCTTTGTCAGTAGGAACAGAGGCTGAACTATCGTGCCGAGCAGTTGGTGCCCGTCCTCCAGCTATCATCACCTGGTTCATGGACAATGTTCCGATGGAAGTTAATGAACCACAAAAAGTAAGCAATCTCCATTTTTATCAGGCAACTGACACACAATCTGATTGTCTCACCGTTTGTTTGTACTATGGCGATCTGTAAACTGACAAACATACATAATATACATATGTATTTGCAGGCAAAACCGTAGATATCTTATTATATTAACCACAAAACTATTCTAAATCTTTTATATTATTGCTTGCTTTCATCTTTACCAAGGAATCACTGAATATAAAAGCAACTCTCTGACCATCAGGTCAATCATGGCGTAGGATCTAAAATAATATGAATGTGGTATTGCTAGGCCCCATGGCTATTCGTAGACAGAATCCTTTTAAAAAAATCATGTCGTTATTGCAACATTGGCGGACATTGACTGTCTTTTGAGAGTGTCAGCAGTGAAATCAGTACTTTACATTTCCCGTAATCGCTACAAGATGGCGTTACGAGATATTACAGAATTAAGTTACGGTCATATAAAGTATGGCAGTGCCGTCTTATTCTTTAAATATATAATTATACTAACAGACCCGGCAAACTTGGAATGGCTACATACTGATAGCAGTGACTTCTACCAGGTCCAATTGTATTTACAAACCATCGGGGAATTCACTGAATATTACATATTGGATTCCAACTAAATTGTTTCAACCCTTTAGGTGTTAGGCGATACACACATGAGTAATTATATATTTTAGAATAATTATATAGAGGTCGCTTCAAGTACCACGATAAGTTTTCTACTTATAATGAGTTTATAATGGGGTCTTCAAAGCCAGTACTTCATTCTTGGCCGACTGAAGACTTTGGTGATGGGTGATATTTTTGGTGTTCATAGATGATGAACACTACCCAAGTCGCTCATCTGCTTGTTTGTACGCCATTTTCATCAAAAATTTACTGTTATGTGAACTAATGCGAAATTGAATGTAGCTTTTTGGTACTCCGCTTTCAATCTAGCAATTTTGCTATTTGGAAAGTTTGACAAAATTTAAAGTATTTGACTAATTAGTAGCTATTAACGTACTATTAGGCTTAAAATCTACTTTGGTGGTGTCGAAAATGTGAGCAAAATATTTTTTAAACGGTATTTTCCTGGTCCTTCAATTGTTCATAAAAATACTGTTGCTAAACTTACGTTACAACGTTAACAAGTAAAAACATGTCGTACATTACCGTTTAAAATCAATACTGAAAAGCCGGTTTTCATATATATGATAGTAGTTTCTGCCCGTGACTTCGCTCCCTTCATATATTGATAAAAAGTAGTACATGTGTTAACCTAGACTGTAATCTAGATGTGTACCAAATTCCATTTTAATCCATTGGTTAGCGAGTGAAGGAAGTGCAAACATCCAAACATATAAACGTGCACATTATCCCAGGGAAATCTACAATCGGTATAAAATCTATCCCTAATTCATTTCCTGGATGTCATCTATGTGCGTGGTAAGTTTCATATTCATACGCTTTTCGGTTAGTGCGTGAAGGAGACCCAAACGTTCAATCTTATAAATGCCAAAATCATCCCAGTGAAATCTACAACCGGGATAAAATCTATTCTATGTTTATTTCCTGACTGTAGTTTAACTATGGGCCAAGTGGATTTAATCCATTTAAATGTTAGTGCGTGAAGGAAATACAAATTTCACAAACTTTCACTATTATATATTATATGCCATTTCTTCAGATATTCTGGTAAATGTGAACTAAAAATATTCCTTTTTCCAGAATTCAGACGACCGTAATGAAACTGTATCTTTCCTGAGATGGACGCCGCGGATGGAACACAACGGAAAAGAAATCACATGTCGAGCTACTCATCCAAAATTAGATCATTCTACCTTACAAACTACAATGACGTTAAATTTACACTGTAAGTTGACTTTTAATTAAAAAAATATATAAATAAATTAAATGCTTGCCTACGTCAGTGTTCTCGCCTAAGTACGATGTGGGAGTCTTTAAGAGAAGAGTGAATAGGCATTTATTAAGTACGTGTGTCTAATATCTCAGACATCATCGTCACTTTCCATCAGATGGGATTGATGTCAAACATTAACTTATTCTATGTAGAAAATAACTATATTAATTACTGATTGTATTAATATATTAACGTTTTATTATTACAAGGCAACTATGCTTATAGGAATAGTAAGTAAACTAAACGAAATACAAACTTTATTTGAGACTCAAAAAATCTAAAATTTAAAAATCATCAGAAAATTTTAACCGGTACCTAGAATGGCAGCAATACTTTGTTGGACTGCCAAAAATATTTTTGACCGAAATAGTTAGTTTTTTGATCGTATGAAAAAAGAAAAATAAATAAAAAAAAAAACATTTATTGTGATTGAGTTACAATAAAATAATTCTAATGTATTCTTTATCTTTAATGAAAACACAAATACTGGGTCACAATAAATGAGCTTATTAAATAAATAATAAATAAATATCTTTGGACAACTCACACACTGACCCCAAACTAAGCTTAACATTAGCTTGTACTATGGTGACCAGATAACTGATACACATACATATATTTTTTTAAATACATACTTATATAGATATTTACACCCAGACACACAGAAAAAACATTTCTGTTCATCACAGAAAGGTTTGACCTGGGTGGGAATCGAACCCACGACCTTCAATGTAGCAGTCAGGTTCGGTAACCACTAGATCAACCGGCCTGTCAATCATTAAAATGAAAGAATACAATTGAATTTGTGTTCCACAGAACCTTATGGCTATGTTGCCTTTTTTTGCCAACCCTACAAGTGTGTCAGTAGCCATGCCGTGACAATACAGCGCAAAAAAAAATCTTTTTAAAATTTTATTCTAGTAGTACTTAAATAGACTTTTTTGTATACTTCAATTGTTCGCAAATGAATCTATAACTGACATTGACTGACGGACTCTGAGTAAATCTTAGTTCTGTAACCAACCAGCGTTGTACGAAGATTTTGTAACCAACTAATACTTACAAACTAAATATAAAAAGATAACTTATTATACCCTTTACGTCACCGAATAATCCCGCAATTGCGGAATTTTTAGAGTTTTATGAAAGTTATAAAGTTTATTGCGGCACGCTAAACTGTTTTGTTGACTTTCAGCAAAAATTTCCGTTACTCTGTTATTACTTTAGCCATTACTTTAATGGACAAAGTGGGGTTGCTTACTAAATAACGTTGACGAAGGTTTTATATGTACTATTACTTTATTAATCTTCCTACCTCATACGTACTGCGAAGGACTGGAATAAGTTGCCCGCGTCGGTGTTCCCGTTCGATTATGATGTAAGTGTCTTCAAGTCGAGAGTGAATAGGCTTTTGCTAACTTAGTGAGCTTTACCATCTAAGACCGCATCACTGCATACCATCAGACAGGATCGCAGTCAAGCACTAATTTATAGAAGGTAAAAAAAGCTAAATTACCTGCCTTACGTACGCGTACAACGCCTGCAATACGTACATTCCATCCCTCTTCCTCCATCGAACAATCCGGTGTACGGCTCGTCGTTTACCAACATGCTGCGAAGGCTTAGAATAACTTGGCTGCGTCAGTGTTCCGCTCACGTATGATGTTGGAGTCTTTAAAAGAATAGTGAATAGGCATTTACTAAGTTAATGCGCCCAACACCTTAGACATTATTGCACTTTCCATCAGGTGGGGTTGGGGTGTATTTCTGATCGATTATAATCTAAGTACATCAATGTAACCAAGAAAGGAAACGATTTGTTCAAAATTTTGATTTTCTGATTTTTCTTTATTGTAATAACTATATTATGACGGATATTTATTTCGAAAATGAATTTTATTGCATCATGAAAATAGGGTTCATATTAAATCTATAAAAATCTTCTTGGTGTTAATAATGCAATATTGTATAGTATATATATTAATATAACATGCACATCATACATACATAATATCACATGTGGTGTTTATCTAGAATATACAGTTATAAAATATCGGTGTTTTCGAGTCAAGAGTGAATAGGCTTCTACTAAGTTAGTGCGCTTTACCATCAAAGACTTCATCGCCACTTACCATCAGGTAGGATCGTAATCAAACTCTATCTTATATCTTAAAACATGTTTTTCTCCCTCTTAAATGTTAATTTCGAAGTTTGTGAAAAGTCATCGTGGGAAAACAATTAAAATATACATTATGTTAGGAGAAAAATAACCAATTTTTATTTCACAATTTGTAGTGATATCGAAATGACTTTGCCAATAAAGTACAATTTTCATATTCACAATCGGCTTTCAACTGCACTCCAACGATATCCAACCGAAAGTCGTTCGTCAATAAAATCTGAATTGAATTCCAGTCATATAGCGTAGAAGGTCAGGTAATATAAATATGAATATCAAATTCCAGCTGGAATGCAATCGAAAGACTTCTGAACTTGAACGACTTTGAAATTGTTAGGTAAAACGAGAACAGCCGACAGATATGAAACTTAAAATATTATTTACTAACCTTTCACAGAACTTTCTTACAAAATTTTATCTTCCATCCCGCGGGAACTGATCCATTTTCCGAGTCTTCTTCACATCGAAAACAATGTAAACTAACATCTTCAAGTTACCCTTCAGTAACTAAAAGTTAAAGATTTTTTTTTATATTTACTCTAATTATAAGTATGTAAGTGAAAAAAAAATAGAATATATAAACAGGTGCCAGATTATAATCCTAGAGTTACTGAGGTTAATTATTTTACGTTTCTTTACAACGTAAATTATCTCGAACTCCAATTGCTAAATATAATTGCATTTTGAAATCGATCGGTTTCATACCTAAAGACCATATCTTTGTTCAGTTGTTAAAATTCAAATGATTGAAACGGTTACTGTTCTAACCACAAACACTTATTTCACAAAACAAGTGACAGCTGTCAAAATTCAAATATCGAATTTAAATAACCGTTCAGAACAATTTAAAAATCGAACGTTAATATACAAACTTAATCGCTATGAAGCAACACAGCTAACCGGTATAATTTATCTTCCTCGAAACAGATGTCCCAATCGTGGTTCTGCAACTTGGCGCCAAGTTGAACCCGAATGACATCGAGGAAGGGGACGACGTTTACTTCGAGTGTGTGGTGCGCGCCAATCCGCCGGCTTACAAAGTTGTTTGGGAGCAAAATGTGAGTAATACTAATCGTTGGGACCGCAATGGCTACTGCATATTATCTTTGTTATTCCTGGATTTAAACTTTTCTCGACATATTTCCTGCTAGTAATTACTCATTCACGTATAATTACTTCGTCAGTTTTACATCAATTCTCTTTGAAAGCTGTATTGAATAAATTCTCACTAATTAATGAATTATCATTTGAACTTATCACATTTTCTTTATTAATAAGCGTATTTATGATTGAAACAGGTATATAACAATATTAAAGAATTAAGTAAGCACTTGTAACCACCAATTTGTAATAAAAAAAGTAACATAAAATGTCAATTCTTTAGTTAAATTGTTTTTCAATAACAGAAGAAATTATTTAAACGGTTTCGGAAACCAATTGACTAATAGAACTCCACTTAAAACAATTAGAAATCCAAAGCAAAGTTCTAAGCTCAAATTTGAATGAGTAAATCAAAATTGATTACATTAAAGAGTTTGCCAAGTTCAATCAAACGGTCCTTATATTATTTCGTTCGATACTCACTCAAGCAAGTTCCTTAATGCGAATTTCATGGCAATACCAGCTGTTTCAGAGTTGCGGCTTGTTAGAATCACGTATGAGAATAGACGAACTGTTAAACCGCTGGTAACTAAACGTCATGTGTGTATGCAAATTAGAATTTCTTGGTGTGGTTTGGAAACAGAATTTGCTAAAGCTAATAGTGGTGCATTGGTATAAAATGTGTTCTGTCAGATTGCTGAGGCATGTAGGCGGTTATATATCTCAAAATAAGAGTATAATTTCTATCTTGTGGTTATATAAAACTGTGACCATATGTTTCGTCTTCTTCTTATACATGTCAATATTGAACTTGGCGCCTGTTTACCTAATATGAAGTGAATTATAAAAATGAACCTATAGGAATTATGAATGTTATTGTAAGGACAAATCTCAATAGTAAACAATTTAAAATATGAGATTTTACAAGACATTAAACCCCATCAACTCATAATGTGAGTGAGTTCTTTAATATTTTAATTATAAATAACATTGTAACTGAACTCACAAAAGCTAGAAGTTCTCAATTCGTCTGTATTGTTTTATATAATGCTGAAAGCTGGTGATTGACATGTAACCCTATTGTATTTTGAGAGCCATCTGACGAGATGAATTTGAGCTATCTCTAATAAATAACTAAAAAATACTCTATAAACTCTCGTATATAATTTCATTAATTACAAGTAAGCCAAGTCAAACAAAATGGGTAAGAAAAATATCTATATCAGTGTAAACTGAATACTGTTATTTTCTTAACATCAAATAATGATAAAAATTGTTTTTGTTCAAAAACAAGCTTATGAATACCTCTAAATGAACAAAAAATTATTTCATTAGACTACTAGATTTGTATGCATGTACATTTTTTACTGTTGAGAAGTTTCCGTGTCGGGATTTAAATCTATGTATAGCATTTTTTACTTTTTTTATTATCTGACTTTATTTCACCATGTATACATACTAACTGTGGGCAAAAGTAGAAAACAATTATGGCGGCGAAAGCAATATATCTTAGTTTAAAAAACAAAAAGTTAAAAAATTAATTGTGTTAACTAAAAAACTGCATCACTTCAGATTCGTAATGTCACAGGAAATAATTATAATGCTTAAATATTAAATACAAACAAATGAACAAACAACACACAAACATAGCTCACAAAAACAAAACGCACAACAATCTATACAGCTCAAGCGAGCTCATACACTTCCGATCATTCTGTAGGCAAATACCAAATTAAGCTTATCGTACCTAAACAGTCAATGGTGAATGTTTTCCCTGCAAAGTGGAGAAACGTTTAATGGGTAATTATAAAATAATTCCCCGTTGGCAGGATCAAATAATGACGCACAATCAGCGAGCGGGCGTGATAGCGGGATCAGCACATTTGGCCCTCCAGGGAGTCTCGAGGAAGCAGGCAGGAAAATATATCTGCACTGCTTCAAACGTCGAAGGCGACGGGAAATCGCAACCTGTCAACTTGCAGGTTATTTGTAAGTAATATCTTGTTTTAACCATTTTAAACCAGTTTTAGGTCGATTAGTGGATATAAAGTGCTCGTCTAGTGGCGTTAAGCGGTCTCTCGGAGGTACTGGGTTCAAAACGTACCTCTAATTTTTAAAGTTATGTGTGTGTCAGAAGTTGATCATCACTTGCGTGAAAGAAACCTGCTCTCCTGGGAGTTTTCGATTAATTCTCAACGGTATGTTAAGTCTACCAAATTTCTATGACCTATCCGCCTTACATTGTGAGAGGACACCAGAGCCCAGTTGTGGGATACTGTGGGATACCAGGTGTATGTGTCTATACATGTAGAAAAAATTTGACTCACGCTTTTTAACTCCCATTTTTAAGATCTAACAGTAACCTATCAGCATTAAAAATGTGAAAGATGAAAGTTGGATAGGTAGCTAGAGATATGGAAAGGATGATTGGATATATGGATGGACGTTCGTTGCACATTCACATGAAAACTACTGAACATATGTCAATGAAAATTAACACAGGGTTTGATTAGAAACTAAAACATTACATGGGTGACAGGCCGGTTGGTCTAGTGGTTAGTGAACCTGACTACTACACCGGAGGTCGTGGGTTCGATTCCCACCCAGGTC